>JBBPMU010000413.1:0-24514 GCA_038090475.1 Wakefieldia striispora | reverse complement strand
TCTGGACTAGTTCTAGCCAGTTGGGAACCTTACTAGAGAAGCTAGAGGGTCTGTCTAGCCTGTCCAGTCTGTCCCAGTCTGTCCTAGTCTAGCCAATGCTGTCTAGCTAAGAGTGGGTTTGCTGATGTACTTTTGTAACACTGGCAGGGAGAATGGCGGTAGCCCAGTCTCTAAGGCAACAATATCAGATGGCAAGGAAGAAGTGTTTTGAGGACCTTGGTGCAATGGCGGAAGTGATCGGATTGACGCATTGGGAACACTGAGGGCTTGGCGAAGGGTCTGAAAGGTGTAGCCCCCATTGAGCGCCGGCTTGACGTTCTCCAACCAGATCAACCAGTTGTTCTTCTCAGCTTCATCTAGATAGATGTCAAGATGATATTTCTCGATATGGCCACATTTCGTAGTGTTTGACATTCTAGGGCCATATGTGAACGATCTCTCGGGTGGGAACTGAGCTGGGTTTTCGTCCTTCATTTTTCTAAGAATACAGTATTAGGAGAACCAGATATTCACGAGGTAACGCTCGACCCACTGGCACACAACACACGTCACAGGTTTGCCTTTTCGCTTTGGAAAGAAAAAGGCAACATCGGTGGCCGATGCTGATTGCTGTTGCGATGCCCCAGATGTCATAAGTGGATCAACAGAGACCATTGGTCGTACATCATTGACATAGTTGCTTCCACAGGCCCTGGGGAGAGAAGACTCATCATCGCTACCACTGACATTAGTGAGATCAAAATTTTCTTTGCCTTCTTCTACACTCTGAAGGACAGGAGCCATGGACCTATCTGGTGCAGGTGCAGGTGCAGGTGCATCAACAGCTGTTGCAAAAGTAGGGGAACCATCCGAATTGCGAAAGCAAACAGGAACACGACAGGAACAAGCGGGTCTCTGACACTCCTGGTTTCCACTTTTACCCGTAGGCTCACTAGCCTGTGGTGGGGGATTGGTAGGGGGAGATTGGTGAGGTGTGTGAGGCTGAGTTCTCTTCAGCGCAGCTCGTGGAGGCATCTGAGACTGGGGACATTAGTCGGAAGGTGATGGATGGCACTGACCTTATAAATGTTCGCTATACATCCATACACCATACACATTTACGTGTGAGGAGGTGTGACCATCTGAAGCGAAGCGACACTCAGTAAATTCAAAGTAGAAAGTAATGAAAGTGCGCCGGCTTCTAAGGGTTCACCGGCGACGAGAGCGAGATGAAAGTCATGTAGAGGGGGAATGTTGAGTAGAGAGTATAGTCCCAGTAGTTGAGGAGTTATCCTTAAATCCTACCCTGGGAAGTAGAATCAAGTAGATAAGACTGGGGAAACCAGTCGACTATGTACATGTACATGGGTTTAAATACTGTGGGGAACCATGCACGGACCAAGCAGTGCGTATCGTATCATCCAATGAGAAAAAGGATAAGGAATCGTACCATGCGACTGGCGCGTATCGTGAGTCATTGTCTATGAGTAAAGATAAGGAGGATAAGGAAGTGCCAATAGCAAAAGAAGAGCGGAAGATAAGCTATCAGCCAATCAGCAAATGCCACAAGTGGTCACATGTGTCAGGTCACATGACAGAAGGAAATTATACTGACATAGGAGCATACCAAAAGGGGAACGTCACGTGATCGTGTGAAAGAGTCATGTGACACGAATTACATGTTGGTGCTCGCCTTCGAGGGCTGAGCATAGCGAAAGGGTTCATTAAGTAAAAAGTTTGAAGTGGAATGATGCAATCATAACACCATCGAGATTTGAGGGCATGCACAGTGAACAAAGTCATTGCCTGTGTAGACCTCCAGGTCACTGAGTCAGCAACGTGTGCTAAAGGTATGGCTTCATCTTACCTGCGTATCTGTTACGGATTTCGAAGATACTTGGGAACGAGACGTCGAAACCATTTGGAGACAACTCCTTGGTGAAGAGCCCACGGACATGGATACGTTTTTCTTTCCTACTCATTTCTATGATCGTCAATGGTTTGACCTTTCTTCCACGGCGTATAGAGACCTCACTTGGGAGATCATCGACAGTGGTCAATACGACCCTCTGTTCCATGACTTCTAGGTTATCCTTCAGACTTCGCACGGGAACCCGCCGTTTCCCACGTTTACGGATGCCCCCAGACTTCTGACTCGTTCCTACTGGGAAGTCCCTTTTATTCCTCTTACGTCTAGCGGCTCTCCACTTCTCCTTTTGGACTACGGCATTCCGATGCCTTTCTTGGACACGGGACTCCACATTTCCTTTTACACGTACGTTTCCTTTTACGCGTCCTTTGTTGATTTCCTTTTTACTATACACGCGATGTGATGCGTCTTGTTGATTTCCTTTCTTGACTATTTGTTTCTATTTGTACCTCATAGTATAAATACCCGCCGCTGTAGTAGAATAGCTCTTCAGCTAATTCTATGCACTTCTGCCTGCAAAGTCTTCGCTCCTGAAGAAGGTCGCTCGACTTACCTCTTGCGCTAAGCCCTTCCAGTCTTCCGTCTCTTGTTACTTACTGGGGCTTCTCTCTCACGAGCAATAGCCACATACTCTGCTCCTAGTTGTCGCTGACACTACGAGTACGAAAGGATCTCGAGTGAAGTCTTTGTTTTGCACCCACGTAACAGTATCCAAGTTGAATTTGCACTGGGCCAGCCTTGAATCTTGGGCATTGAATTCAAGACCACCAGCCTGGAACCCGAAACTGTAGGATCCAGAGAGCACCACCCAGTAAACAGTGAACCCTAGGCCTGATCTAAGGTCAAATTATGTAAACCAAATTAGGGCACCTGCTGCCTGTTCTTGGAATCCGGGAGGCCCTGCCAGTAGCTGTACATACTACATGTAATCGGATACAGTCCCCTCCGGCCATCAAGAGGTGTAGAGATGGTAAGCTTATTCACATACTGTATTCGCTTTGAAAAACCCTCCTGAGCAATGCTTGTAGTGTCATCCAAGGCCATACCATTGTTCTTCAAGTCCTCAGCCCACCACCTCTTCAACTCCAAGCTCAAATCTCTTGGATCTCAGCATCAGCAAATAAAATAATATCTCGCAAGGCTTGCCAAGGTCCCACAAGGCTGTGCTAGCGCTTGCAGGGCACCCATGCCTTGCAATGCTCTGCAAGGAAATACTCCCAGGGTCATAACCTTACGAGGCTAGGCCAGCTTCAAGGGCATTGCAAGGTCTTGCAGTCTTACTAGATCACTTAGGGTAGATGTTGGTAGTACAAGCCCATGCAGGGCTAACACAACTCGAATTCGACCTATGCGATCACAGGCTACAAACACACGTACGTACAATACATGACATACAGGTAGCAGAGCCAAGAATGCGGGGCCTAGCAATGAGCCTCGCTTGATACAATAACTCAGGCGGTCTTGGTGGCGTGTAGTCAGTAAGTAGAAAAGTGAAGAAATAGACTTACAGGTCAGAAGCCATTGCCGCAGATCTTCCGAGTAGGGTTCCGTTTTGTTGGTGCAGTCGACACTTTTTTTTGTGGCAGTGGGGTGCTCTTGACGTCGGTTTGAACACGTTTTGGCACAGCAGCCGGCCCAGTCACCAAACCAGAATTGTTACCATTGTCCGTAGGATCCGAGAGCTGGGAAGAGGGAACCTCCTCGGTGGTGGTGTGCTGAATGGCTGGCACCTGGGGATGAGAACCAGAAACTACTAGGTCTGTGAGGTGTGCTAGCTTGGCCAGGGCATGGTGGGGAACCACTCACTTCTTTGAGGCATTGTAGCCAAAAGTGTTTGCCATGACGGTCATCTGTGTTGGCTGCTGTCGCACCCGGGGATGAACATTGGGCTCAGATCGCTGTGGTTGCAGTAAACTTGAGGTTGATTCGGGTGTCGTCCTCGATGACATGAGTGTTGTAATTAGTTTCCAAGTCCTTGTTTGCCAGAGTGGCATCACTGTTGTAAACTTCAGTTCGGATCCATCCTCCCAGGTCAGTCAAGTAGTAGTGCACAGAAGGGACATACTCTGTTACGTGGGTGTGAAACAAAGACTTCACTCGAGATCCTTTCGTACTCGTAGTGTCGTCGACGACTAGGAGCAGAGTATTGCCTGTCGCTCGTAAGAGAGAAGGCGTCAACAAAGAGAACAAAAACTGGAAGGGCTTAGTGCAGGAGCAAGTCAAGCAACCTTCTTCAGGAGCGAAGACTTTGCAGGCAGAAGTGCGTAGAATTAGCTGAAGAGCTATTCTACTACAGCGGCGGGTATTTATACTACGAGGTACAAATAGAGGAAAATAAACGGATAAGGGAATCAACAAGACGCATCGCGTCGTGTGTATCGTAAAAGGAAATCAACAAAGGACGCGTAAAAGGAAATGTACGCATAAAAGGAAATACGGAGTCCCGTGTCCAGGAAAGGAATTGGAGGTCCGTGTCCAAATGAAGAAGCGGAGAGCCGCTAAGTATAAGTGGAAAAGGAATAAATGGGACTTCCTGGTGGAAGCGAGTCAGAAGTCCAGGGGCATCCGTAAACGTGGGAAACGGCAGTGTTCCCATGTGAAGTCT
The DNA here is from genome assembly GCA_038090475.1 of Wakefieldia striispora. Taxonomy (NCBI): domain Eukaryota; kingdom Fungi; phylum Basidiomycota; class Agaricomycetes; order Agaricales; family Hymenogastraceae; genus Wakefieldia; species Wakefieldia striispora. The sequence continues at coordinate 20,000 of JBBPMU010000413.1, read as the reverse complement.
GAAGGATAACCTAGAAGTCATGGATAATAGGGTCGTATTGACCACTATCGATGATCTCCCAAGTGAGGTCTCTATACGCCATGGAAGAAAGGTCAAACCAGTAGCGATCATAAGAATGAGTAGGAAGGAAAAATGTATCCATGTCCGTATCGTCTTCACCAGAGAGTTGTCTCCAGATGATTTCGACATCGCGTTCCCAAGTATCTTTGAAATCCGTAACAAGTTTCCTCATTTGAAGCCAATAGTCAAGTGTCAAGGAATAAAGGACTTTCTTCTTTTTCTTGGCTTGTCCTTCCTTGGCTTCTTCGATAACAATCCTTTCATACCTATGCACATCTCCTGCTTCATCAGCAAGATCTTGGATAGATGTAAACACCAGATAGGAAAGAGCTTTTAGATCTGTCTTCTTCCACAAGTTTTTGTCTGTATTGTTGACACTTCAGGTGGAGGAGATGTCAGAATACTTGGTAATAAAACTGATAAGATCCAGAGATCTGAAAAGAGCTTCAATTCTTTTAGCCCAAGCATAGTAGGTTGCTTGTCTGGTAAGTTCTGGGATCTTCGCAAGAATGGAAGATTCAAGCTTGATAGTGGAAGCTTCAGGGAAAGACATTCTGTTAAAACATAATTCAGTTTTGCCTTGTTCATGAGTTGAAATAAAGCAAGCCTTTATTGGTCAAATCAAGTCCAGTAAAAACAATCATCTATCGCATCAGACACATCTAGTCTTACACAAATGCCTTGTCATCTGTAGAGAGATAGAACCTTTTATCCTGGTTGTCTTGCTCTGCACCTTTCCCCTAAGGAGGTCAAGACAGTGTTGCTTGACTCTTGGATCCTTGGTTTTTGTTATAAAATCATATTTTATTCCTGAAAGATGCTTCACTTTTATTGACATTCTTACCCTTTTAACCTAGAAACTCTTTTCTTGCAGCAATCCGACTGAAGAAAGCTGTCTACATGTATTTCACCAATCATATGACTTGATGTCACCTGATGTTTCCCTTCTGGTACACTCTTACGACAGTATAATTTCCTTCTTCACGTGATCTGTCGCACATGACCACCTTGCAGCACTTGCCGATTGGCCATCGGTGATCTTTCAGACTTCCTCCTGGTGTGATACGAAGTAGCACTCAAATCAAACAGACGAAGCTTCGTGGACGCGAAGTCTCAATGAAGGTACCTCGACACATAGTCTGAGGTGAGGACTGACTCGGAGTCTGGTCTGATGAAGGTTCCGGGACAAAGAATAAAGACAACATATGAGAGGGAAAATGGAGAGATATGGCGATAGAGTAATAGTCCCAGTAGAGTGATGGATGTTACGCGGGTGCAAAACAAAGACTTCACTCGAGATCCTTTTGTACTCGTAGTGTCGTCGTCAACTAGGAGCAGAGTATTGCCTGTTGCTCGTAAGAGAGAAGGCGTCAACAAAGAGAACAGAAACTGGAAGGGCTTAGCGCAGGAGCAAGTCGAGCGACCTTCTTCAGGAGCGAAGACTTTGCAGGCAGAAGTGCGTAGAATTAGCTGAAGAGCTATTCTACTACAGCGGCGGGTATTTATACTACGAGGTACAAATAAAGGAAAATAAACAGATAAGGGAATCAACAAGACGCGTCGCATCACGTGTATCGTAAAAGGAAATCAACGAAGGACGCGTAAAAGGAAACATACACGTAAAAGGAAATGTGGGGTTCCGTGTCCAAGAAAGGGAGAAGGGGGTCTGTATCCAAAAGAGGAAGCAGAGAGCCGCTAAGTATAAAAGGAAGAGGAATAAATGGGACTTCCCGGTAGAAGCGAGTAAGAAGTCCGGGGGCATCCGTAAACATGGGAAACGGCGGTGTTCCCGTGCGAAGTCTGAAGGATAACCTAGAAGTCATGGATGATAGGGTCATATTGACTGCTGTCGATGATCTCCCAAGTGAGGTCTCTATACGCCATGGAAGAAAGGTCAAACCAATAGCGATCATAAGAATGAGTAGGAAGGAAAAACGTATCAATGTCTGTATCGTCTTCACCAGAGAGCTGCCTCCAGATGATTTCGACATCGCGTTCCCAAGTATCTTCGAAATCCGTAACAATGGAGTAATCCTTACATCAGGAAACCAGCCCTTGTATTGACAGAGTTACACAGCCATACAGAGACACTACAGAAAGGTACCCAGTAATACAGATCTGTACAGACAAATAGGGGCTATACAACTATTTTTTTTCTGTATTGATCTAGGCTCAAATTTTTATCAGCCAATCTTAATATATATTCTGGCTTCTGTGCAAATTTCTGAGAGCAGAATTGGAAATCTGATCATGTGGTGTGCAAAGACATTGTGTGGGAAAATGGTCAAAAAGTGCTGGTTTGCTGATGTAAATCCTACCCTGGGAAGTAGAACCAAGTAGATTAGACTGGGGATTCCAGTTGCAAGTACACTAGTTTATATACAGGAGAGGATCATGCACAGACCATGCTATGCGTACACTATCGTCCAATGAGAAAAAGGGGAGGGAGGTCATATGATCCGAAGGTCACATATCCTGAGTCATATTGTCTGAGTCAATGGGAGGATGAAGATAGGAAAGTGCCGGGCCAATGGCGAAAGAAGAGCAGATGATAAGTAATTGGCCAATTGGCAAATGCCACAAGTGGTCACGTGTGTCAGGTCATGTGACGAATGAAATTTATACTGACATAGGAGCATACCAAAACAAGAAAGTCACATGATCGTGTGAAAGAGTCACGTGATGGGAATTACATGTTGGTGCTCGCCTTCGAGGGCTGAGCATAGCGAAAGAGTTCGTTAAGTAAAAGTTCGACAAGGAATGATGCAATCATAACATGGTGGCCATCTCTTTGGGTATAACCCTTTTCATGAAGCACAACGACTTAGAAACAACCCAAAAGATCACGACGCAAAGTCTGTGACCTTTGTCTCGACTCAAAGTCAGAGACGATGTGGACGTAAAGTCTTGCTAGGAATGGTACAACCAGAAAAGAAAGAGGGAGAGCATACTTGGAGAAGATAGAAATGGAGTTTGTTGGAGATGAAGTAATAGCCCAAGTAGATCGAGGAGCAATCCTTAAATCACACCCTTGGAAGTATGATCAAGTAGATTAGACTGGGGGTTCCAGTCGTCAGAGTGCTAGTGTTATGCGGGTGCAAAACAAAGACTTCACTCGTAATCCTTTCGTACTCGTAGTGTGGTCAACGACTAGGAGCAGAGTATTGCCTGTCGCTCGTAAGAGAGAAGGTGTCAGCAAAGAGACCAAGACTGGAAGGGCTTAGCGCAGGAGGGAAGTTGAGCGACCTTCTTCAGGAGCGAAGACTTTGCAGGCAGAAATGCGTAGAATTAGCTGGGGAACTAACTACTACAAGTCAGCCCTTTATATACTACAGGGGTTACCATAAAGGGACGACACGTAAAAGGAAATCAACAAGACGCGTTGCGTCGCGTGTATCGTAAAAGGAAATCAACGAATGACGTGTAAAAGGAAATGTACGCGTAAAAGGAAATGCGGAGTCCTGTGTCCAAGAAAGGAATCGGAGTCCCATGTCCAAAAGGAGAAACGGAGAGCTGCTAAGTAAAAGAGGAAAGAGATAAATGGGACTTCCTGGTAGAAGCAAGTCAGAAGTCCGGGGGCATCCGTAAACGTGGGAAACGGCAGTGTTCCCGTGCGAAGTCTGAAGGATAACTAGAAGTCATGGAATAGTGGGTTGTATTGACCACTATCAATGATCTCCCAAGTAAGATCTCTATGTATATGCCGTGGAGGAAAGGTCAAACCAGTAACGATCATAGGAATGAGTAGGAAAGAAAAACGTATCCATGTCCGTCTCTTCTTCACCAAGGAGTTGTCTCCAGATGATTTCGACATCGTGGTCCCAGGTATCTTCAAAATCTGTAACAGCTAGCTTATATACAAGTACATATTGTGCACGGACCATGCTGTGCATATTGTATCGTCCAATGAGAAAAAGAATAGAGAGATCATACGATGTGAGGATCACGTATCTTGAGTCATGACGTCTGAGTCAATGGGATAGTGGAGATAAGGAGTTGCCTGGCCAATGGCGAAAGAAGAGCGAAAGATAAGTAATCAGCCAATCGGCAAATGCCACAAGTGGTCATGTGTGTCAGATCACATGACTGAATGAAGTTTATACTGACATAGGAGCATACCAAAAAAGGAACATCACGTGATCATGTGAATGAGTCAGGTGACACGAAATACATGTTGGTGCTCGCCTTCAAGGGCTGAGCATAGCAAAGTGGTTCATTAAGTAAAAAGTTCGATATGGAATGATGAAATCATAACATTTCGGACATATTGACATTCTTATCTCTTAGTCATTTCCTCTTACGAGATTACCCGATCATGATCATATTGGAAGGCACATGCCACAGAGAGCTGTGCAGTTACTCATTTCCTCTTTGTCACAATATGTGCTTATCACACAGGACTTTCCCTTTACAGTATTTTGGACATCATATGATTTCTCCCTTACTATTCTTGGATATGCACAGCATGGTCTGTGCATGATACCTTGTACTATATAAGTAGAAGACGCATTGACTGGTAACCCCAGTCTTTGCTATTTGGAATAATATCGCCCAGGTGTTGTTCTTCTAGGCTGGACCCCCTTAGGATATTCTGAGGGGCTACTGGGTAAACACTTCTATTCATTTACACTCTTAGCCAGAGGATAAACGGTGCATCTCTTTATCATCGCAGCAAGAATAGGACTTTGGGTCCTGAACTCGAGACTTTGAGTCCAAGTACATCCTCTGACTTTGTGTCGAGGATTCCCTTTCCACAGATACCCCATTGAAGGGAAGACTTTGCCTTTGAGGTTTGAGGTTCAACGTTCGACGTTTCGTCTCGTTTCAGTTTTGGTTAAAACTTTGATAAGCAAATGATATCTCACTTTTCCAAAGCTCTCCTTCCACTTCTGACAAAGTCTTGCATCAAGTGCTCGGTGGTACCTGTGCAAAGGAGGGGTAGGAGGATTGTCAGAGCAGTGAATAGAATACCAGGATAAGGGGTCGACGTGGACATTTGGCTCTATAGATTTAACAAACATTTCTCTAGCCTTGTTGAAACCCAGGCAATATAGATCAACATTCTGGGAAAAGGAGGAGGAGGGAAACATATCTTAGTGATAGATCTCAAATCCAGCATCGTGAGTCATGGCAGGTGGAGTGGCATCATATGTCTCAGATGGGAAAGCCCAACTGGCACCTGTATAAATAGAAAAAAGAGACTCTGATGGAAAAAAGGAGGAATAAGGGAGGATTGATGCATCTAGCATATTGGTCTCTGTGATCTGCAGTTTGAAGGGTTGAACCAATCACTCTGGGGGAGGAAAGTCTTGATCCCAGTATGATGCACAATCAGATCCAAAGAAGTATGAGAGAGTATCTTCAGGATCCTCCTTCAGGATTTGAATTTCATCACCAAGAGGATGAGGAACTTGAAAGACAGCTATTCGATCTCCAGGGACTTCATTGGAGTCCAAATGGTCCCAGATGAAAAATTGTTGAGGTACCATCCCCATTATCTGTAACTTGTATGTTTCCAATCTCCATGGAAATGCACTCTCCAAGCTGTCATATGAGAGTGCAGGGAGACCCAGTCGGTTGTTCCTGCTCACTGAGGAGATCAGGAGTCTCTGTTGGATTGACAAATGTTGATCCAACAGGGATAGGGTTTCTTGATCATGTGAGAGGTTCAATGTTTGGAATAGAGTTGGGGTGTGTGCTGTCATCGTGTCTCATGTATGTCAGTGGAGGTGTACTAGGAGAGGATCGATTGGTGGAGGTATGGGCTAGTTGGTGATGTAAAGCAATATGTCACTCTCATCTGATTCTACCAAAAGCTTGGCAATCTGTGGGCCAGATGGAAAACCAACTGGCATGTCCTTCTAAGAGTGGGTGCTCGTCAAAGCCAAAGTCTCTCCAGTTGCTGATGAAATGAGTACCCTCCCAATGTACATGGTGGTGTCACAACGAGAGTCTGAAAACTGACCAAAACAAATCTCCTGTTCGAAACAGGGGTGGCCACAAATGTAACAGTTAATCATTGGGTCACTTGAAGATGGTGTAGGACTATGTCCAGAGGAAACTGAACATGACGCTTGCTGATTGTGATGTGAACATGAAGATGATCCACATTGAGTGTGAAGAGGTGCTTGTAGAGGACATTGATTCTCCCTGGGGGCAGGGGAAGCGATGTCTACCTAGTGGTCAAGAGGTATTCTGTATAGAGAGATATTCAGCATCCAGATACTGGTCTTGACACGGTAGGTGAAGACAAGTGTTAAAAGACCAAAAGGGTTGCCATGAACAATATGGTAAAGAAGATAGCCATTGGCAAACTGTAGAATCATGATGTTGGCAAAAACATGCTCAGCGTCATGAGAGGATAGCAGTGTCATCGCTTGTAAGATAAGCAAGAGAAGGTGAGTAAACCAGTAAACTTCATAAGGCTCCATGATCTGACATAGATCGGTGGCAAGACAGGGAGTAAGCACAAGAGTGTAAAGTCAAGGCTGGTGATCAGCTAGGGCTCATAACCTAAAGAGAGGATAGGTGTCTCTCTCTAATTTCTCATACCAAGGATATGAGGTCTAGTCAGAGATGGGGATGATCACCCAGGTCCAAACTAGGGCAGAGGCTATGGCTGACAAGTGAGGAAAACGACTCACTGGTCTAAGATCAAAGGAGTTTGAAGTAGGGCCTGGTGGGAGTGATGATTCGAAGGCAGAATTCTAGCTGAGGGGATATCCATCTGAGTCCCCTCCTTAAATACAGGTGTGAGGTTCTTATCTACCAATCAGAATGAAAGGATAAGAACAATAAGATATAAGGATGAGTCATGAAGAATGACTAAAGATACATGAGTATTGTATTGTATGAGTAATCCACATCCTTATTGTCCAATAGCATAAAGGACTCTTATCTCACTATCATCTGAAATGAATAACATGATAGTGACTCACCTCAGTTCTAGATCACTCTAGAACCAGTATCAATCTAGATAGATCTGAGTCTAGATCTAGATCGATCTGAATCTATGATATATGAATGATTAAGTCTGAATGATGAAATATCATAGATCTCAATAGCTTTGACATAGCTTCATGTGTCAATGGCAAGCACAAGTTCGCCTAATGATTGACAAGTCTGCAAGAGATGGATAATTCTGTCTGGTGTGACCCCACCTGAGAATTGCTGCCACCCACATTGATGGTTGATGCAAAGATGTTCCAGGTAGGGCCACACAGATGCCAATTCCATCACCTCATCATCTACCAGTCCTACATTCCATGTGAGATTGAAGTCCAGATGACACAGATTCTTGAGTGCCATGAGAGGGTACTAGTTTGTTGTGTGTGAATCCAGTCTGGTATTTTTCTGGGTGATCTTTCTCTCCTGGTGTTTCACCTTTCTAAGTATGAAGGGAGGACGAGAAGTCATAAACAGGTGAGAAGGGTCCTGTGTCCTGGATGTTGCCAGCAAATGAGTGGCAAATGGGGGGGAATTCTGGTTCCCTTCAGAAGGCTCCCTTCTGTTGTCCTAAATTAGATCGGTTCCCTCTTCTTGTCCTACTCTGTATGGCTCTGCTTGGCCTAGTACCTCAAGCTTGTCAATACTTGGGTCCTAATCTGTCTCTCTCAACTCAACTAGCTCCTTTAGTGTCAACTCCCAAGGTTGTGCTTGATTGCTCTGTCTCACAGAGGTTGGATCATGGGGTGTGGTTGAGGAGTTGCTGGACACTATGCTACATTAGCTTCTCTTATCTGCATCCTAGTGTTTTCACTAGTGATCTGCTTCAGATGTATATGTACTGCTTCTTCTCAAGAAAGTGAGTAGAAAGTTTGAAGGAGCCTTTTTGTGGTGAGGTCTGGTTAGGGCTGCCACAAAAGGATTTGAGAAAAGTTCTTTGTTCTAAGTTTCAGCTGCCAGTCCTTGATGGACAAGGCGAGTGACTTGAGATATGAAGCAACTAGGGCCTAGGCAGTGTTATGTGTGTGCAGAACAAGAACTCGCTTGACTATAACCCTTGAAAGATAATGCCTAAGATCCACTAGGATAAAGGTGACATTCAGCAAAGAGACTCAGAGAGGAGGATCCTTAGCATGTTGGGTGAGGACTCTCAGAGGAGCGAACTCTTGTAGGCAGAAGTGTGTAGAATTAGCTGGGGAACTAGCTAATACGTCGTGCGGTTTATATAGTACAGAGGGTGTCCCAAAGGGGAAGGTGATGTGTCGCATCATGTATAGTATAAAAGGGAATCAATGAAGATGCATCGCATCACATTGGGAGAAAAGGAGTTCTGCATCTGAAAGGAGGAAGTGGAATGTATGAGATAAAAGAGAAAGAAAGGAGTTCTGAGTCTGAAAGAGGAAAGCAGAACTCTGTGAGTTGAAATAAGGAAATGGATAAAAGGGGACTTCCAGGAGAGAAGGAACAGAAGTTCCTGGTTAATCCATATAACATGGGACTCAGCAGTTCCCATTAGAAGTTCTGAAAGAAGTCTACAGTGCTTATGAACAACTCTGGGTAGGAGAAGATCCTAGGAGTTGGAGTCGTTAAGTCGTGCCACTGCCGATTGAAAGAGGACAGAGGAGAAAAGAAAAATGTATCTGCATTGGCCTCTATGCTGGTTAGTGTTGCCTCAGCTCAGCTTCTGGCTTTCCTCAGCTTTCTCACAGCTTTTTGAATGTAGCATATTCATTTCTTTATAAAATTGTAAAGTGTCAGTAGATGAATCATAGCCTGTGTTTATATCTACCACCTGCAAAAAGAATTTTGCAATTTGATTCAGCCAATAGGTCACAATGTTGCATATAATTGAGTTATGTTAGTGTTGGTGTTATGCAGTGACACTTAAACCAAACAAACACAGCTTCATGGACAGAAAGTCTCAACGAAGATGTCCTGACTCAGAGTCTAGGACGATGACCAACGCGAAGTCTGGTCGACGAAGATATGCGAGTAAAAAAAGGTAGAACAGCGTACGAAGATGCCAAGTCGATATTGGAGGGTTGAGGAAAGAGTAATAGTCCAAGTAAGGCGATGGAGCAATCCTTAATTCCTACCCTTGGAAGTAGAAACAAGTAGATTAGACTGGGGATTCCAGTCGCAAGTATACTACTTTATATACAGGAGAGAATTGTGCACAGACCATGCTGTGCGTATGCTATTGTCCAATGAGGAAAAGAGAAAGAAGTCATACGATACGAGGATTGCGTATCTTTAGCCAGAGCGTCTGAGTCAATGAGAAAGGAAAGATAGGGAAGTGTTGGGCCAATGGCAAAAGAAGAGCAGAAGATAACTAATCAGCCAATCGGCAAATGCCGCGAGTGGTCACATGTGTCAGATCATGTGACGAATGAAATTATACTGACATAGGAGCATACCAAAACAAGAAAGTCACATGATCATGTGAATGAGTCATGTGATCGTGTGAATGAGTCACATGACGAGAATTACATGTTGGTGCTCGCCTTCGAGGGCTGAGCATAGCGAATGGGTTCGTTAAGTAAAAAGTTCGATGAAGAATGATGAAATCATAACAGTTGGCTTTGTTCAAGCTGTAGAACAGCTTAATGGCATAACTCAAGAGTGACTGGAGCAATCTCTACAAATGTTTAAGGAGTAATAACTACTGCTAGAGGCTACACATTGACCTTGATACAATAGCAATTGACAATAAAATGGGTGAGATAAAAAATGCCAGCTTCAAGCTGAGGCAACACTAATGCTAGTGTAAGCTTGCTCCAGTAATGTGTCCCATACTAGAGAGTCTTGATTGTTGTCCCATGACTGAAAGTCATTGGAAACCGTAACATTAGCCTCCACATCAATAAGATGATTTGCCAAATCATCAATAGTCAGAGGGTCTGTCATCATCATCAGAAAGAGTTCTTCCTGGGTGGACAGAGGAATGAGGTCAACCAGGGCAGGAGGAGAGGGTATGGCCTGGTCGAAGGATCCTGCAGAGGGGACAGTGATAGTGTAATGAAACCGTACTTCTTCCTTGATCCATGACGCTTTACTTATTACTTCGCTTTCATTTCCAAACAGACTCTCCCCAATTCACTACACGACGTCCTCGAAGACTCCTGCCAACATGTAATTTGAACCACATGACTTCACGTGACTTATTGGTATGCTCCTATCCCAGTATAACTTCATTCATCACGTGATCTGGGACACGTGACCACTTAGCGGCACTTGCTGATTCCTGACAGACGGGACCTTCATATGGCGGTATACAAATTCCTTTCAAGTCCACGTGATCCGCCACACATGAGATGACCTTCGGCCGACTTTGGCCAACCAGACATTGGACCAGCGATTTCATCGGACTTACTTTGGGGCTTATCTTTTGACCGTTACCCCGCGGATACTTTTGGACTTCTCTTTTCATTTCCGTTTCCTTCTTTCCACACTCTCACCAGATTCCCCAATTGTGATCGAATCGGAAGACACATGCCACAGAGAGCTGTGTACGTTTCCCTTCTTATCTTTCTCTTACTCATGGACTATGACTCAGGATACGTTCCTATCAGAGCATGACATATACACTTACTATAGATGGTATTTGCACAGCATGGTCTGTGCATGGACTTGTATACTATATAAGTAGTAGATGATTCGACTGGTAACCCCAGTCTTATCCATTTGGACATAGTTTCTCCAAGGACTTTGTCTTTAGGTTTACTCCCTGCTTTACGGGTACTTGGACTCTCTCTCAACTCTACTCCCAATCTATTACTTTCTCTCTAAAAACTCGTTCGATATTCAAAGACGATTCCCCTATCGACAAAGGGAAGTTCTTGCCTCAAGGAAAGGACTTAAGAAGATCACAACATACAATAACCCAACTCTAGGGTTAGATTCAACCTTCGATTCTCTATCTCATTTCAGATAGTGGGCACATCTGGATTGGAGATGGCCAGGGCTTCCACAAGAGAAGCAAGTATGGCATCAAGGAATTTGTTGGTGCTGGGGAGGGGGGATGGGGAGTGGGTCCTCAGTGAGAGTAGATGAGGAAGCATTAAAGGACTTGGTTCTGATAAGTTCTTGGAGGAGATGGGTGAACTCCGGAGGGGGTGAGCAAAGATGTGGTCCAGGTCCAGTTGGTCCCACAGTGTGCGCAACAATGGTAGCCATTGGTCCTGAGGAAAGAGGTGGGCTACTGGGAGAATATGGAGGAGGAGCGGCACTAGAAGAGGAGTTGGCAGGGGGGTCCAAGACATTAAGTTGGATTGGACAGAGGGGAGCAGGGGTGACAAGATGGATGGTTCTCCCGATAGGGTGGTTCTCAGGGAGGAGATTGGGAGGGAGATAGTCCAGTCGTTCAGTAGGTGAGAGCCCAATGAGTATGGCTCAGATGATAGGCTGAATGTGGGGTGTGGGGAGAGTGGGGACAAATGATCCGAATCCAGCCACATGGAGTGAGTCGAGGATTGCTCCCAAGGTTGCCTGAATGGCAGAATTGGTGGTGGCATTCCAAGATTCTGGGAGTTGGGATGGGGACCATTGAATGATCTGTGGGACACAGAGGGAGTTGTGGAAGGCCTGTATAAGGGAGGCGAAGATGGGGGATGATGAGAATAGGGAGTTTGTCTGTAGGGCACAGAAGATCTGAAGAGATGTGATGAGGGTGGCATAGAGGGTTTGGCAGATGTGAGGGGGAAGATGAGAAGGGTAGACTGGAACTGGATCTAAGGTAGAAAGAAGACAGTCAAGGAGTATCTCGATATTGTCAGCTAGGGGGGTAGTTGGAGGGGTTGGCAGCATTCAGCAAGGAAGGAGATGGAGGGACTTAAGAATCGTTCCAATTGTTGACCTGAGGTGTCCACATGTTGTTGTTTGAGATATCAGTGGTATAGTGGAGGATGGGGGTCTGTGTGTTGGAGGGGGAGATGAAGCCAGTGGAGAAGGAGTATTGGTGGATCTGGAGGACAACAAAGAGGGTGTCCCGAGAGTATTGGACTTTATTGGTGAGGATGAATAGACTGTAGAGGGTATAAAGGGTGAGGAAGGAAAAGACAAAGAAGATGATGAGTGAGAGTGTCAACTCGACCATCAATGGGGGTTTCTAGAGAGGTGCAGAGCTGAGGGGAAAGCCTTAGGATGGGAGGCCTTATATAGATTGAGGAGATGCTGTGCATGGATGAGATTGGATGGGGGTTCCCAGGTGTTATTGGAAGACAGATAGCCTTTCCATTTGATTAGGAACTGTGGGCATCCTTTGGAACCCCGATGTCCCATGATAGCTTCGACTTTGTATTCTTCTTCTGATCTGATGAGGTCTGGTGGTGGCTGAGGGAAGTTCGGGCCATGTTCTGCAGTTTTCATATACAGGGATAGAAGGGAGGCATGGAAGACATCATGTATCTTCCAGGTGGGGGGAAGTTTGAGATGGAAGGAGACTGGGGAGACGACTTGAGTGATCTTGAAGGGTCCTTCTGTTATGGAGTAATGCTCAAACCAAACCCAGATAACTTTGTGGACGGAAAGTCTCAACGAAGGTGTTCTGACATGAAGTCTAGAACGATGCTCGACATGAAGTCTGAGCGACGAAAGACTGAAACAAAGGAAAAGAAGAACAACGCACGGTAAGAATTGGGGGGAGACTGATAAGAGTGATGATCCAAGTAAGGCAAGGAGCTATCCTTAATTCCTACCCTTGGAAGTAGAAACAAGTAGATTAGACTGGGGAATCCAGTCGCGAGTACACTAGTTTATATACATGAGGGAATCGTGCACAGACCATGCTGTGCGTATGCTATCGTCCAATGAGAAAAAGGGAAGAGAATCATACGATGCAAGGATCGCGTATCTTTAGTCAAATCGTTTGAGTCAATGAGAATATGGAGATAGGAAGGTGCCGGGCCAATGGCGTAAGAAGAGCAGAAGATGGGTAATTGGCCAATCGGCAAATGCTGTAGGTGGTCACGTGTGTCAGATCACTTGACGAATGAAATTATACTGACATAGGAGCATACCAGAACAAGAAAGTCCTGTGATCATGTGAATGAGTCACATGATGAGAATTACATGTTAGTGCTTGTCTTTGAGGACTGAGCATAGCGAGAAGGTTCATTTGAGTAAAAGTTCGATAAAAGAATGATGAAATCATAACACCTTCCCTTTGAGGGGTGAGTTTCTTGGATTGGTAGCTGAGTTTGAGGTTGTGGTTGTCAAGCCAAACTTGCTGGCTGACCTTCCAAGGGACGAATTTGGAAGTGACTCATGCTTTCATGTCTTCTTGGGCCTTCTGATACATGGCAGGGGCTTCTTTCCATGCCTTGTCAAGGTGGGAAAGGCAGGATTCTGCAGCTGGGACAATGGAAGTGTGGGAGATAGGGGGATAGGCATGGGGTTTGAATCTGTAAATGAGGGAAAATGGCATTTGGGAGGTGGCTGAGTGGACTGTGGAGTTGTGTGCGAATTCTGCAAGAGGAAGGAGTGATGCCCATTTATAAGGTTGGCCATCACAGAAGATCTGAAGGTAGGTTTCAAGTTCCTGGTTGACTCATTCTGTCTCTCTGTCAGTTTGAGGATGATAGGCAGTGGAGAGAGCAAGGTTGTATTGGAGGAGTCTAGCCAGTTCTTTGGCAAATGCAGAGGCAAATTGTGGTCCATGATCCAAAATGAGGTGGTCATGGAGGCCAAATTGAGGAAAACCATGCTGGATAAAGAGCTGTGCAATGTCTTCTGTGCTGACTGTTTTGGAGCAAGGGATGTAAATCACCCCCTTACTAAGCCCATGGTCAACCACAACCATGACTGAATCATGACCCTGTGAGGGAGGAAGGTCCATGATAAGGTCAACAGAGAGTTGTTGAAAGGGGTGGGAGGTGGTCGATTTGAGGGGAGTAAGTGGGGGCACCATCAGGTGGGTCTGTACCTTGTTAGCTTGGCAAACGGCACAGCTGGCAAGGTATTTCCTCAGAAAGCTGGTCAAACCCAGCCACCAGTAGTTGTGACAGATAAGGTGGAGGAGACAAAATGACCATGGGCGGGGGCAGTGTGTAGGGAGTGTATGAGGTTGTGTCGTGCGGGCTTGGGGATGTAAAGACGGCCCTGGTAGAACAGTGAGCTGTTGTCAAAGTGCCAATCATGTGGGGAGGACCGAGGGAAGAGGGTAGTTCCTTGCTGGGCGGCAGTCATGGCCTCGATGACTAGGGGGTCGGAAGGGGAGGATTCCATGATCTTGTTAGCAAGATGAGCGTCAATTGCATTGATGAAGTGGTCTGGGGAGAGGAGGGTGACATCTTGGTTATCCTCAGAGGTATCCACATGGTCCTTTTGGGACAAGGCATCGGCCAGGCCCATATAGGAGCTGGGCTTGGCATTGTAGAGGAGGTCAAAATCCTGCAAAAAGAGCATCCATCTTGCATGGCAGTGAGACAGTTTTTGAGGCTCCTTGAAGTATGCGAGATTTTTGTGGTCTGTGATGATGGTGACAGGATTGGGGGTACTGGAAAGGTATTGTTGCCACTCCTTGAGAGCTTTGATGACAGCAAGGAGTTCTCTGTCGTAGATGTCGTAGTTCCATTCTGCAGGAGAAAAAGTGCAAGAGAAGTATGAGCAAGGGTGGAGGTCGCCATTGGACTCTCATTTTGCATAAGGACTGTGCTAGCACTGGTCAGGGATACATCAGTCATCACTGTAAAGTGGTGGAGCAGGTTTGGCATTTGCAAAACTGGAAGGGAAAGGAAGCAGCTTTTCAGCTTGTCAAAGGCAGCTTGTTGATCCTCCCCCCAGATCCAAGGGGAAGTTTTCCAAGTAAGAGCAATGAGCAGGGCAGTGATAGTGGAAAAGTTGGCAATGAATTTCCAGTAGAAATTGCAAAAACCTAGAAACAAACAAACACCCTTGAGGGAAGTAGGAGGAGCCCACTCCTTGATGGCACTGAGTTTGGTGGGATCCATGCTGAGCTGTCCTTTGGAGATAATCATTCCCAGGAAGTCAATGGATTGCTTGGCAAAGGAGCACTTCTCCAGTTTGAGGTGGAGTTTGAGTTCTTGCATTTGTTTGAGAACATGTCTGGTTTGTTCTGCATGGAGTGCATATTCATCCTTGGTGTGGATGAGGAGGTCGTCCATATAGATGATGAGCCACCCTTCAGATATCATGTCGCCAAAGTGGAGATGATGGAGTGGTAGAACTGGGAGGCCTTGTTGGTCCAGCCAGTAGTGGTGTCAGGTTCTTTGTTGACTGCTGTCATCATGGTTGCCAATCTCATTGACACTGTTATGATTTCATCATTCTTTTATCGAACTTTTTCTTAACAAACTCCTTCGCTATGCTCTGTCCTCGAAGATGAGCACCAACCTGTAATTCTCGTCATGTGACTCTTTCACACGATCACAAGACTCTCTTGTTTTGGTACGCTCCTATGTCAGTATAATTTCATTCGTCATGTGATCTGACACATGTGACCTCTTGCGGCATTTGCTGATTGCCCAGCACTTTCCTATCTCCATTTTCCCATTGACTCAGACAATTTGACTAAAGATACACAATCATTGCATTGTACGACTTCTCTCCGATTTTCTCATTGGACGATAGTTTACACACAGCTTGGTCTGTGCACGATCCCTTCATGTATATAAGCTAGTGTACTCACAACTGGATTCCCCAGTCTAATCTACTTGTTTCTACTTCCCAGGGTAGGAATTAAGAATAGCTCCATTGCTCTACTGGGATTATCACTTCATCACCATCCCCCTGCGCCGTGGTCCTCGTACGTTGTCCTCTGTTGCTTTCACCTCCTTGCTTCGCTGCTCAGACTTCGTGTCCAGCATCATCCTAGACTACACATCAGGATACCTTCGTTGAGACTTTCTGTCCACGAAGTTATTGTTGGTTTAGTTTGAGCATTACCCCGTAACACTTAGATTAGACTCTGGATGCACTGCCATACTTGTTGTTTTTAGGCCTCTCTGGCATCACTCCCCATCGCATGCGCTGGTCGCGACACTGACAGCACGCCCCCCTGCCCCACGAAACAAGAGAGTCACTTACATGCATCTCTTCACCACTAGACCCTATCTGTGTGGCCGTACGTCGTTAAGAAAAGTACACCAAGGGACACCCCTCACGATTGCCCAGAGGCATGCTCAGACGTGTCAGTAAGCAAAAGTGTCGGAACCCCCCGACTCGCCTCCCCCATCTCCATCCCCACCACCATCCTCTCCTTCCATCCAGGAAGAACCGTACCAATCCCCTGTCGATTACCGCCCGCCTCCATCAATGTTGGGTTCCACCTCCCAACCACCGGCTCCGCCTGTTCAGGAGTCCAACAAATCAATATACGCACGGGAATTTATTCGCCAACTGGAAGAAAAGGGTGAAAAAGATTCCTACAAAAGACTCGCCGAACCAGGCAAATGGGATGGCGACAAGAAAAAATTCTGTATGTGGTGGACCAAGCTCCGCACTTGGGTCGAAGCATCGGAATTCAAGGATGACCAGGTCCTCATGACCATGGTACTACTTCGTTTCGAAGGAGCCATTCGCACAGCAGCACATGGAGAAGTACCTTGGGAAAGACCTGATCTTTTACCCCTCCTGGGACAACCTACAGGAGACCATCAAAGGCTTTTTTCAGATCGAGTTGCTGGCCCATCAGGCCTACAAGGAGCTCTGCGAGCTGAAACAAGGAACGGGTTGAATCGCGGACTTTTTTCAAAAGTTCAATGTCTTGGCGACAGAAGCCGAGATATCTGATGGAGAAGCAGTCCATCTCCTTAAGGCGGCGGTTAACTACCGCATCTACCAAGAGGTCTCTCTGCATTCAATGCTGGAGACTGATAAGAAGATGGGCCGATGGTATCCACCATTGGCAAAAGAATATATGAAGGTAGGACAAACCTTCGAAAAACTTGCTGAGGAAAGGGGGCAACCCCAACAAGGACCCCAAAAAGCGAAAGCCCCTCAGCAGGCTCGCCCATGGTATTACTGTCTGCCCCAAGGACCACCCGCCTACACCAACCCCCCCCCCCCCCCACTTTTCGTCATACGGCACCCAGCCCGGCAGAGGTGCACCAATGGTCGTCGATGCAACGACGACAACTACCGTTGCGAGGCCAGCAGCCAGCCAACCTCACCCCCTTCCCCCCACTCCACATGCCCACCCACAGGGGCAATTCCTCTGCTTTAACTGTGGTAAGCCTGGCCATTTGGCCAGAAACTGTCGCGCACCCAAACAGGTGTGCTACCAAGGCGGCGCTCCACACCAACAACATTGGGGTGGATACCCACCCTACCAAGGACCAGGGACGCAGTACTACTTGTCCAACTTTCCCCCACTCCCACCGGCTCCTCCCCCTCCTGCAGCTGGATATGCTGCTCACAACGCTTCATTCGCTACGGATGAAGCAGAAGCATACTGGAGAGATCAGATCCAGGCGGAGATGGACAATAAGGCCGCGGAAGCGGTAAAAGGTCAAGGGTCCGGGTGAATGAGCCCAGTTTGCAATTCATTAAACTCATCTTTCTCTGAACAATTTTTCTTTTCCTTACTTGACATAGAAGGCAGTGAGACTTTCTCCTATGATACCAACTCTATGGACAACTTTTCTTTTCACGATATGCTAGATGATGTATCTATCTCTTCCCAATCCACTTCTGGAATGGTGTCTCATTTGAGCGCGGCAGCAGAAGTAAAAAATACTATGCTTAATTCTGTTTTTCTTGATAAAGACAATTTTTTCACCACTACATTATGTTTCGTCTCCTCCTCCCCTTCCAACCCTCAGACTTTCATTCGTTCTACACTTAATCACTCTGGACATCTTTCTATTGAGATATGTAGTAGCCAGCACTGCATTCCGGTTGAGTGCTGTACCAACTAAGCAAAAGGCCTGTGCTAGTAGTGCCACCCTCACTACCAGCTATAGCACTGTGTGGGTACAACCAATTCCACACTTTATTGCCCAGTTATAACTCAATCATTAAGGGCTCTCAATGACCCACAACCTAGTGGAGTTCACTAGCTAATCCTGGTCATTTCAACACTTTCCCCAACTACTGTACTAATATTCGTTTCAGGAAACTTCAAGGATGGTATACCGTTTCCTGCAAATCGTTGATCGATTCAGGAGCGACGAACACGTTCATAGATAAGAAATTTTGTGAAGCTAACGGAATAATAGGAACAAGATTGCCCATGCCCATTGGGGTATCAAACGCGGATGGGACCAACTCCTTGATAGGAGAGATTACCCACAAAGTAAACGTCTTTGTGGAGATTAACGGACATTCAGAATTATCGATGCTTATGTGACTAACCTGGGAACCCACCCCATGTTCATAGGATACGGTTGGCTTAACCGCCACCACCCCAAAATCGATTGGATTACCGGCGACATCAAGTTCGGCCGATGTACAACCTATTGCCAACAAATGTCAAGGATGCGACTACCGCCTACATTCTTTACAAGGGCGATGACCAAGAAAGAAGAAGAAAATCACATAAAAAGTATGGTCCCGGAAACTTACCATGAATTTTTAGACGTTTTCTCCAAGAAAGAATCGGAAAGGATGCCCACACGCAAACCATGGGATCATGCGATCGAACTCAAGGATGACTTCATCCCAAAGAAAGGACAAGTGATACCTCTGTCACAAACGGAGATGGAAGAAGTAGCTAATTTTTTACAGAAGGAACTCAAGAAAGGGTACATACGCCCATCAAAATCACCACAAACCGCTCCAGTGTTCTTCATACCAAAGAAAGACGGTAAAAAACATTTAGTCATGGATTACCGATACCTTAACGAAGGAACGATAAAAAACACCTACCCACTCCCACTTATACCTGCACTCATTGACAGGTTACAAGGAGCAGATTTGTTCACCACCATGGACCTACAGTGGGGATACAATAACGTCAGAATCAAAGAAGGAGATGAATGGAAGGCAGCCTTCGTAACGCCCATGGGAGCTTATGAGCCCTTGGTAATGTATTTCGGAAAAATGAACTCACTGTCTACTTTTCAGAATATGATGAACGATATCTTCAACGATATGTACGTGGTGGTAATTATTTTCATTGACAATTGTATGATATTCACAAGCGGAAAATCCCAAACTGAACATGAACAGATTGTGAAAGAGGTACTCAAGCAGCTGCAAGAAAATGACTTATACGTCAAGCCCGAAAAATGCCGCTTTTCACAGAAAAAAGTAGATTTCCTTGGGATGGTAGTATCCCAAGAAGGGGTAGAAATGCAACAATCCAAAGTAGCAGGAGTTCTGGACTGGCCCACGCCTACCAGACTCAAGCAAGTGCAGGGCTTTTTGGGCCTCTGCAACTACTATTGACGATTTATACCCAATTTTGCACATACATATAGCACGACCGTTGAATGATCTCACAAAAAAGGATACCCCCTTCAAATGGGGAAGTGAACAAGAAAAAGCGTTTGTTTCTTTAAAAGAAGCATTTACTAAAGAATCCCTTTTGGCTTATCCAGACCAAAAGAAGCCAATGCGCATAGAAACAGACGCCTCGGACATAGCGACAGGAGCCATGTTATCGGTAAAAGACAGCGATGGCATTTGGAAGCCATGCACCTTCATTTCTCACTCATTTGATTCCGTGGAACGTAACTACCCCATTTACAATAAAGAACTTCTAGCAGTCATCAGGGCACTACAAGACTGGCGACACTACCTCGTCAGCTGAGAATCTTTCAAAATATGGACAGACCACAAAAACCTCGAATATTGGAAGAAACCACAAACGTTATCACCACAACAAGCTAGGTGGCACGCTCTACTGCAAGAATTCAACTACGTCATGTGTTACAAACCGGGCACGCAAAACAGATGAGCAGACGCCCTCTCATCAGGGAAATTTTGAAGAGATTATAATCCTATATAATCCTCAAAGGGGGGTATATAATGGATTATAATTCCATATAATCCATTATCTACCATTATCATTGATTATCATTCCCTTAAAATTT
>JBBPMU010000412.1:0-24536 GCA_038090475.1 Wakefieldia striispora | reverse complement strand
ATGAGAGGACGTCTCTGCGGCCAAAAATCAACTTCTGGTCGAGTCCTCGCCTTAGAAAAAGAGCTCGACCAACCATGTCCCGCCAGAAGGAAAAGCTGAGAGATAAATGGTTGAGAACCACGAAATAAATGCAGAGTATGTACTCACAAACATATTAGAAAGGACTTCTCCCTCGGTTAGCCTCTTCGCATCGCCCTCCTGCTTCAAATTAGCCTCGACGAGGTTTCGTAACAATGCTGCTCCTTGACCGTTGGAGTGATCCCCGGAGAGAATATCAGAACGTGCGGAGGCTACTAGGTCGAGCATGTGGGATCGTAAATCACCAAATGCAAGGCGAGTGAACAGTGCCCGGGAGGAAAGATAGGGAATTTTGACGAACGACGAAAAATGGTAAAACCATCCTGGGATTAGAATCCTGAAAAGGATGTTATTGACGGTGCCAAGCAGTGCATCTCGAAAGGTAAGCTTGCAACCAGGAGGTAGCTCCTCCGTCGAATCCACATTCCAGGACATCCGTTTACCAAAGCCTGCAGCAGAAATGACCTGAAATGTTGCCTGAAAGCAACTTTGGTACGACGTCTGTTGATTTTATGTTTCGTTTCGTACCTCCGTCATGGGCGGCAGCATATCCACAGTGATATTAGGACCGGCAGCGTCAAGCTGTTGAAGCCATTCGCTCGTCACCCGTAGGGCTTCTGACCAGACCAGTGCAACATTTGCCTTAGTATATTGGGTTAGATATACAACGATAAATCCAGTAAGTGAAAAACAGCTTACTTCGTTAAAGGCAGACATAGCGACCAATCGATGGCGCTTCCACTCCGCTCCCTCCGAACTAACAAGACTTCTTCCATAAACGTCGACGACGTCTTGTATAAAGACATCCTTTCGGAAGGTGTGTCGATCCGAAGTGATGAGTTTTATCGCTTCTGGGTCTGCAGTCCATAGGTACTGCTGAGCCGTCGAAATCAATATGGATACAAAAGAGGTCGCTCCGAATTTCTTGTAAACTAGAGACGTTGCTAGGTGGTACGAGAGGCGCAAGGGACTGAAGTGAAACGCACGCGAGAACTTCCCTGCTTGGTAGCCAGTCATGTCAGGCTTAGGAAATCTTGTACCCAACATGAGTGCGACGGTCCCGAAAGGATTGATCCATGACACCGTGCGGCCTGGATAATCCCTGAATTAATGGATTGAATTCGACTTCTCCCTGCTGCTGCTAGTGGGGCAAGGAGCACTGGAACACTTACCTTATACGTGCAAAGGCGCCCCGTACCGACAAAGTCCTGTCCACGGCGACCTCGAATGCTACGAGAGTGATGCCAGCCAAAACCCAACGGAGGCTCGATGTGGGGATGCCCATGGTACTTCAGGCAGACCAAGTATGTATTTGGGCGAAATGCTACGCAACATGCCTCTTAAAGTACGACAGAAAAAATCCCTTGATGGGCCCGTAGTTAGTTGAAACTTGAACGTCACAACCGAGAAACTCCGCACGACATTCAAGTTGCATCCCTGACTACAGAATCTCGCTTGCATGTGTGGCAACTCCACAGATTTGACCGGGTGAATTTGCAGAAATAATATAAGAACCCAAACATGTATATGACACATGTACTTGACGAACATTCGCCTTTCTGTGTGGTCACTTGTGTGACAGTGCGAATTTTGAGGTCCTTTCAACTGCGGCTGTGCTAATGCACCACTTCAGTTTTCCGCCTGGCATGAGCCAGAACTACAGTTGCGACCCGGCTATGTACCTGTAACGCAGTATCCTCTGGAAAGGTCAGTGGATCTATGTACCTCGAGGTTTGTTGGAAGGTGGTCATAACCATAGACCCGAAACGAGATGTGCTCCACGTAAAATGATGCTTGCTTTCGTGAACACGCAGCTGCTATCTGCACCAAATCTGGTTGTATCATCTTGTATGTGCGATCCACCGGTGTCCTTGTCCGACCGAGTCCCTACCTTTGACACATCTGGGTCTTTTCGCAAGACGGTGTTCTCCGGATGCACTCTGAGTAGATGCTACCGAGGCCCGATAGATCGCTGCACGCATAGAACGCGGAAATAGCACTAGGGAGAGGAGGAGATCAGCCTGGTAGAGAGAACTTGAATGCAATTAAGTATGCAAACATAGAGAGGATGATGGCATGTCTATTGGGGAGACTGTCCTACACCGTGATATACTTGATCGCCATTGTGTATGTACATCCTGCGCACCGAAGCGGTGTCGTGCCATGGAGGGACTACAATAGAGCCTTGTATTCTTGAACATCCGAAATGGCGATATTTGGGACACATAGACAACTATAAGCAAGACCAGAACGCTTCCGGCCGTCTTTCGTGACGTCGCTTGAAATACCTTGGCGTTGAACTCGATTTTGGGGTCGTTGTACACGACGTCTACCTCATCGCACCTTCAATCGTAATAGAGGGGAATATGCTGTGCATTACCTAACGATCTATGCTATTGTTCGAAATCTTTATATTCATCAAAAGGTGCTGTCGGGTGCGCTACGGCGTATCTCAGTCGCTCTCCGACATGTGTAAATCTCTTGGTATTGGTGCATCTAAACGCTTATTTACAAAATGCATACCGGCAGCTGAAGTCGAGCTTTGGATTTTTTGCGAGGGCAAGATGTTCCTCGGCCCAGGGAACGGAATGAACCGGTCACTTGCTGCACTACTCGACAAGGTTGCTGTCAGCCCGACTCGCCCCCGGCAACCCTCTATAAGTTCGACTCCCCAGTACCTTCACTCGATGAACCTGACGATCAAAACCTTGTGAAAGCAATACGCGCGAAGAGGGATGAATGGCATGTCATCTCAAGAAGCACCTGTCGCTTTCATTTTTGATCGAAATCACATCGCATGCCAACAACGGTAACCCGAATCCACCGACGAAGACGCCGAAATCGCTCCTCGGTTTGTATTTGCATAACGTGGACGATTCCGTTGTTGTGGCTAGAAAGATGGGAAAATTCCAAGACATTTCACTACAAGGTATGAGCACAAGTGTGATGTGCGCGGGACGACTCCTTACCTCGAGAAAATAAGCTTGG
The DNA here is from genome assembly GCA_038090475.1 of Wakefieldia striispora. Taxonomy (NCBI): domain Eukaryota; kingdom Fungi; phylum Basidiomycota; class Agaricomycetes; order Agaricales; family Hymenogastraceae; genus Wakefieldia; species Wakefieldia striispora. The sequence goes on along the minus strand of JBBPMU010000412.1, from coordinate 21,470 downwards.
AGTCCGATGGTTGACAAGTAAAGAAAACAGGAAACAGAAAGTGGGAGGCAAGGTGATTTGGCTTCATACTAGATGAAGCTGACAGTTTAGCAATCCGCTCGGCATCCTCAGCATGACAACGGAAGAGGGAGAACAACGCCATGAATTCTCTTGTGTTTGTGACGGCATGTGCGGAGAAAGCTTCTTCTTCTGCGCAGTATAAGTCGAAATGTTCAGGGTATCGACAACTGGCAAGATCAATGTCGCGTATGTCTCCCGTACGCTGCCGCGAATTAGACTCGTACTGCTCGTCGAAAAGCAACGGACACCCACAGTATAAGTGCGTTTCGTCGCCAATTCAGACTCCAGTTCGGTAATGTCATCGGCCGTGCGCTCGTTCCCACTGCCCCAGAAGTCACCGCCACCCAAGTTCCCTGTAATGTCCCCTTCAGAAAAGGAGTGGATGTTGGCTACACTGATCCGAAGTGCTGTGAACAGCACGCCGTGGTTACGCTGCATGTCCCTAACAACTTCATCGTGTTGTGCTGCCGACGATCGGTCTCGATGACCAAACACACGTAATCCTCGCAAAGTTTCTCTTTATCTGCCAGATTTCCGACCTTAAGCGCGGATGTTGCTCCAAGGGATCGCTGTGGCTCGCGCGATGCATTGTATCAAGAAAGCGAACGACAACACTATTCCCTTTGTTGTGGCTATATATGTTCGTTCAAATTTGATTGCGCAACGATACATAATCAAGGCAAATGGACCAGCAGAAGAGGTTCGTTTTCGTGCTTTGCTAGTGTCAAACAAAGACTGAGAATCGTTCTAGGTTTCAATTGCGCAGGAGAACTATGATCTGAAAATACCTGATCGGTCGCGGGAATTCCTCAAGGAACTATACAATTTGCAAATGAAACTGCACGAGATGGCGGAGGCGCTTGACGACAGCAAAAAAAATGCCTTGAAGGATATTGCGAGAGCTGCCATGCCAATGACGTCATATACCCAGCGAGCGAAAGAGACACAGAAGACGAAAACGACGAAACGTACATCAGGTCTAGATTCGGTTCCAGAGGATGGAGTCGATTTCACGCAGGATGACGATGTCCAGAACCGCCTACGTGACATGGGCTATGTCTTGGACTTCGTCGTCTATGGGGTATGTACTCCGGACCGTCTGCCTGAATGTTATTGAAGTCGAGGTTACGCTTAGCACCCAAACGTCGCGATGATATCACGCGCCTCCGATCCGACCGATCGTGGATTCCTTAAATTTACGAGGACTCTCATGGAAGTGCAAATCTTGGAATACATTTCGAAGATCGTCGATCCCGACAACCACACTATTCCTGGTGTCAGCACGTGGTCACACGACGACGGTGGATTCGTGATCTATACTCCCTCTGGCGGTGGCCATCTCACCGATCTCAGGCAACCTGACGAGCACGCGTGGTCGGCAGCAAAACAACTCGTTGCAGGAGTGGCATTTATGCACAAGCATGACGTCGCCCATCTAGACATCAAGCCATCGAACGTCCACATCCCTGTCGGTGGGGGTCGTCTATCGATCAATGATTTCAGTGTCGCTGTTCGGATCCGCACACCCGGCAGGAAATATCGCGGCACGGTCGGAACGGGAGGATACATGGCACCTGAAATTGTGGCCAAGGAAGCCTACGATCCAATTAGGGCCGACCTCTGGTCGTGTGGCAAGAGACTGCAAGGGTTGATCTCTCGCTGCAGACGAATTACGAGGGAGAGGGAGTTCCTTGTCGAGATCGCGGAACAGCTGATGCGTGACAATCCGGTTGAGCGTCCGATGATGACAGGGGTGTTGGCACAGATGGCTACCTTTGAGTGTTGCATTGTCGACCCTCCTCTGTTCCGGTGAGTGCACTTTCTTGTCCTATTGCTGCTCAGCGTGGTCTCATGGTTTTTTCTCTCCGATGGTCGCTTCTGAGGCCCGTGTCGTCCTTCCTTGAGCGTTGTATACCTACCGTAGGTTTATTCGTGTATTGTACCTCATCCAGCACACCCGTGTATCAATAACAGTCCCATTACTCGATGATGATAAATAACAGTCCCAGACACTGCAACAGAATGGACTCGGGCTTGCCCTTTCCACTAGTCTCCCGCAGGCGGACCCTGCGGTCTTCTGACAAGGCCTTTCCACCATGCCATTGGTCATTGGGATGGAAGTAACACAATAAGTGGTAGCCAGAGACACAGTGATGCCAAGCTTGTAGACGGGGGCACGTGAGTCAGCAATTGGTGGTAGGTGTGGACGGCAACCACGTCAAAGACTCGGATGGTATCGTGATTGTCACCAAACATGTCTAGCGTCAAAGTGAAGTGAGACTTATTGGGAGGTGGGCACTGAACGATGGTTGAGCGGGCGTCGGAGAGCTTTGGAGATGTGTAATACACTAACACCAAATACGACTCCACTTGGGGGTACACTTCATCATCGTGGAGCGGAGGTGAGCTCACGAGATGGTACTTTTGGTTGGAATCTACACGTGCACGTAGGAACTTGCCAAGTTAGCCACACATGGCAGGAATTAATTGTCGTTGAGGCATTACATTACATATCCAGAGCGTTACAAGATCAAGAATCGAATTACACGCGCTGGTATACGTACGATTTCAAACCAGAGTATCTCCGACGGTGACACGTACATGTCGTCGTCATCCTCGTCGTGTCTCTGGGCCCGCCATTTCCACTGCGGGTAAACGAGAAGAAAAGAAAAACGCGGCCGTCGTGAAGCCCCATCCTTGGCACATCTGAGTCGTTTCACAAAACGGTATGCTCCGGATGCACTTTGAGTGAATGCCACCAAGGCCGGACAGATCGGTTGGCGCATAGAACGCGGAAATAGCACTAAAGTGAGAGAGGGATCAGCCAGGCGGAGAGAACTTGCAAACATGCCAGTGGAAAGGAGAATGGCATGCCTACTGGGGGAAACTTGTCATACACTTGATCACCATTGTGTATGTCCTTTGCACCGAAGCGATGCCATGCCATAGAAGGGATACAATAGAGCCTAGGTCACCGCCAACAAGTTGAACATCCAAAATGGCGATATTGGGATACATAGACAGCTATAAGTAAGGTCGGAACGATTCTGGCCGCCTTTCGTGACGTCGCTTGGAACCTCTTGGCGTTGAATTCAATTTTGGGGGTTGTTCAAGTTGTACACGACGTCCAGTACCACGAAGGAACTTGTAGGCCCACTGTGATACAGATAAGATGATCGGACTTCATAAAGAAGGGACGTGCATTACCTAACAAACTATGTCCGAGTCTATTGTCCGAAATCTATATAACAAGTTCGAAAGTTGCTGTCGAGTGTGCTGCAGCGCATCTCAGTCACGCCTCCAACATGCGTGCGTCTCCCGAGTCCCAAGGTATTGACTAATGCTGAAACCCTTATTGACCTCGCGCAGCTTTAGTTAGATTTTGGATTTATTGCGGGGACAACGTGTTCCTCAGCCCAAAGATCGACCCGGAGGAGCCAATAGCTGCGCTACTCGATAAGGTTGCTGTCAGCCCGACTCGCCCCCGGCAACTCACCGGCGCTGTACTTTCGGATTCCACCCTCTATAAGTTCGACTCCCCAGTACCTTCACTCGATGAACCTGACGATCAAACCCTCGTGAAAGCAATACGTGCGAAGAGGAATGAATGGCGTGTCATCTCAAGAAGGCTTAAGGTCGGAAATCTGGCAGATAAAGAAAAACTTTGTGAGGATTACGTCTGTTTGGTCATCGAGACCCCCAAGGGTGCGTGATTTGGTTGTATACATATGATTTCGTCTCATGATCGTCGGTAGCACAACACGATGAAGTCGTTAGGGACCTGCAGCGTAACCACGGCATACTGTTCACAGCACTTCGGATCAGTGTAGCCAACATTCATTCCTTTTCTGAAGGGGACATTACAGGGAACTTGGGTGGTGGTGACTTCTGGGGCAGTGGGAACGAGCGCACGGCCGATGACATTACCGAACTGGAGTCTGAATTGGCGACGAAACGCACTTATACTGTGCGTGTCCATTGCTTTTCGATGGGCAATACGAATCTAATTCGCAGCAGCGTACGGGAGACATACGCGACATCGATCTTGCCAGTCGTCGATACCCTGAACATTTCGACTTATACTGCGCAGAAGAAGAAACTTTCTCCGCACATGCCGTCACAAACACAAGAGAATTCATAGCGTTGTTCTCCCTCTTCCGTTGTCATGCTGAGGATGCCGAGCGGATTGCTAAACTGTCAGCTTCATCTAGTATGAAAGCAAATCACCTTGCCTCCCACTTTCTGTTTCCTGTTTTCTTTACTTGTCAACCATCGGACTCCAAGCTTATTTTCTCGAGGTAAGTAGATGTCTCGCGCACATCATACTTGTGCTCATACCTCGTAGTGAAATGTCTTGGAATTTTCCCATCTTTCTAGCCACAACAACGGAATCGTCCACGTTATGCAAATACAAACCGAGGAGCGATTTCGGCGTCTTCGTCGGTGGATTCGGGTTACCGTTGTTGGTGTGCGAAGTGATTTCGATCAAAAATGAAAGCGACAGATGGCGGATGTTGCTCCAAGGGATCGCTGTGGCTCGCGCGATGCATTGTATCAAGAAAGCGAACGACAACACTATTCCCTTTGCTGTGGCTATATATGTTCGTTCAAATTTGATTGCGCAACGATACATAATCAAGGCAAATGGACCAGCAGAAGAGGTTTGTTTTCGTGCTTTGCTAGTGTCAAACGAAGCTGAGAATCGTTCTAGGTTTCAATTGCGCAGGAGAACTATGATCTGAAAATACCTGATCGGTCGCGGGAATTCCTCAAGGAACTATACAATTTGCAAATGAAACTGCACGAGATGGCGGAGGCGCTTGACGACAGCAAAAAAAATGCCTTGAAGGATATTGCGAGAGCTGCCATGCCAATGACGTCATATACCCAGCGAGCGAAAGAGACACAGAAGACGAAAACGACGAAACGTACATCAGGTCTAGATTCGGTTCCAGAGGATGGAGTCGATTTCACGCAGGATGACGATGTCCAGAACCGCCTACGTGACATGGGCTATGTCTTGGACTTCGTCGTCTATGGGGTATGTACTCCGGACCATCTGCCTGAATGTTATTGAAGTCGAGGTTACGCTTAGCACCCAAACGTCGCGATGATATCACGCGCCTCCGATCCGACCGATCGTGGATTCCTTAAATTTACGAGGACTCTCATGGAAGTGCAAATCTTGGAATACCTTTCGAATATCGTCGATCCCGATAACCACACTATTCCTGGTGTCAGCACGTGGTCACGCGACGACGGTGGATTCGTGATCTATACATCGTCTGGCGGTGGCCATCTCACCGATCTCAGGCAACCTGACGAGCACGCGTGGTCGGCAGCAAAACAACTCGTTGCAGGAGTGGCATTTATGCACAAGCATTACGTTGCCCATCTGGACATCAAGCCATCGAACGTGCACATACCTGTCGGTGGGGGTCGTCTATCGATCAATGACTTCAGTGTCGCTGTCCGGATCCGCACACCCGGCAGGAAATATCGTGGCACGGTCGGAACGGAAGGATACATGGCACCTGAAATCGTGGCCAAGGAAGCTTACGATCCAATTCGGGCCGACCTCTGGTCGTGTGGCAGGGCGCTGCAAGAGCTGGTCTCTCGCTGCAGACGAATTACGAGGGAGAGGGAGTTCCTTGTCGAGATCGCGGAACAGCTGATGCGTGACAATCCGGTTGAGCGTCCGATGATGACAGGGGTGTTGGCCCAGATGGCTGCCTTTGAGTGTTGCATTGTCGACCCTCCTCTGTTCCGGTGAGTGCACTTTCTTGTCCTATTGCTACTTAGTGTGGTCTCATGATAGCATTATAGGTTTTCCTCTACGATGGTCGCTTCTGGGGCTCGTGCGTAACTATGTGGATCGTTACCTCGTCCTTCCTCGCGTGTTGTATACCTTGCGTGGGTTTATTCATGTATGTATACCCCATCTAGCACATTCGTGTATCAATAATACCCGTACGATTTGAAAATATCCAATGTCCCCAGCCCTCGCTGATGGTCAACTACAACTAGTATTCCAAACACCGCAACGAAATAAACCCGAGCTTGAGTCTCCCAGCGAGAAAGGACGATACACCTATATGGCAACGTTCCGCTGCGATTGCGAAACGAGGAAGGCAAGATGCGAGTGCGAAAGGGGAAGGTGACTGGGCCTGTAGATAGTTAGTTATTATAAACGAGTGAGCGAGACAACAGCGCGTGCGTGCGTTCGTCGAAAACCGGGACTTGACGGAAACATAGACTTGCGGAACGTGCGGGAGACTTGGACTGAACTGCTCTGAATTCAATTATGAGAGGGGTTGTACAAAATGGTTTATATATGAAGGAGGAGGAGGCTATGAATTCTATAGTAAAAGGGCTTATCGATGGGTGAAAAGAAAAACACGCGCGAAGGCGCTCGTTCGGACCGGATCGGTAGCCGGAAGCGGAGCGGTCCCCACAACCAACGCCAGAAGTAGCTGCACTTCGGAACGGTAAAACTCGCGAGACAGTACTCATGCTTGGAAGTTGGAGCATATGCTTAGACACTTGCCAGGTTAGTCACACGTATGACAGGAATTGTTGTGGAGGTCTTTGTTTTGCATGGACCGTAAGTCTGTCCAGCCTTCTCTTTAGGCATGCCCGTTGATCTTGTGAGACGTTACATCAGTCCAGGGCATGCAAGATCAAGAATCGAATTCCATGGCACGCGAGTACGAAAGCAGAGAGCTCTCACGTTGTCGTGCCGCCTTCTTCGCACTCGCCTTGCTTCCCTCAACCCGCGCTTCTCAAACTCTTGGTCCCTGGCGCTGGTGGTCTACCCACCTTCGTCAGCGACCACTGGGGTTCGTTACGGACATCACGAAAGATGGCACGTTGCACCTCGACGACGGTCAACTATCGATGCATCTTGCGCACGCCGCACGGCGGTCACCGTGGAGTGTCTTGACCGAGCAGTTCGTAACTTCAGGTGTGCATCACATGTACAAGTAGTGGTACTGTATGACGTTGATCTGGTATGACATTCCAACAAGGAACAAAGGGTTGAAGGCAAGTCTGTCGCCTCCACCTCTCGCACGTGCAAGGGGTTGCCTTCAGACGGGCATCACATGACTCTCACATACAGCGTTTTAACACAGGCAAGCGTCCTGGTACTGGTGACTCATGTACATGAACAAGGAAAATATCGCGAACACAAACTCAGCATCAACCGCTGCACGAATTGCACGGCGAGGTCACTTTAGCCTTTAGAGTCGATTTTTTTGCTGTCTTGCACAGTTTGCACCAAACCACCACCACCTACCTGCTGCCTCAGATTTCCCAACTCGTGATCTGAGATGCTGTGGCGCCATATCAATGCCTCAATCTTATCCAACACCTCGTCCCGTCCTCCGGGAAGTACAGCCTGCTCTCCGTCGAACCCTTCGACGAACATATGTACAGCCCTCCTCGGGCCCTCGTAGGCTTGGAGAACGAGATCGACAGTCTCGGGCGTCACACGGCCATCCGATGCAATCAAGAAGATGGCTTGCATGACACAGATCAGGTCCACAATGTAAGCCATGAAGATCTTGGCATCCTTTTTGCTGGGCACAATGTATCAGCTAACTTCCCTATCGAGTGGAGAGGGTTTCACTCACGCTTCTTGATATGCCTCGTACGTCATGCGCAGGACAGCGATCGTGGCGCTTGCGACGGTGCCTCCCACAGTCAACGTGACATCCCCTGGTGTCGCAACATTTCTCGCCTGCTCCAAAATCGAGGTGAGATACGCTGTCATATTTGTCTGGGAAGTAGAAGGATTTCCAAGATTGTCAGTACGAAGTAGGGCTGTAACGAGCTGGCTGTCCATCAAGCACTGTAATGGGTTTGAGGCTTAGTAGGAGGCGATCCTAGGGGGAGGGGGGGGAGGCATACCTGATCTGGGTCATAAAAGTTCCAGACAGCAATGATATCCTTACGAATGACCTGCAGGCATTCTTCCAACGTGTGGCCGCGAAAGAAGGCACTCTTTAGGAGCATTTGCCAGTACTCTATAACACATAATTGTCAGAGGACGATTGACCTTTTTGTGCTGAACGTACTTCTCTTTCCAACACTGCGAGTGGAACACGTCAAACAACCGTGACGAAAGAGGTGTCAATGAGACACGTACACTACCGACAACTGAAGTTTCTCTTTTATGTTGACTCGCTGAGCGATAGACGCCATGGCCCGCGCCGCTTCGTTGACGTCATTTCTAGTCATGTTTTGTCCCGTAGTCTTGAAAAGATCGGAAAGCGATTCGGAATATCGTTCGTCAACTGCAACATTATAAGACGCAGGACAACCATGGCCTGTAGCATACCCTGACTCACTAGAAACAGCGACAGGTGTGACATAGTACCCCGCAGCCTCGCGCAGAGGCCTAACGCAGTGTTCATCCAAGTATCTTGACCTATAGGATTTCAAACCCTCGTTCTCTGGTATTTCGAGATCTAGCCGTATATCGAGCAGGTCCACCTTTGTGAGCACGACGACGAGGGGAACTACAGGGCATCGGTAAGCCACACGATTGCACAAGTGGCACGTGGCGAAGAACACGCACCGTCCCCGATAATATCACGTTGACGCTTTAGGAACTGCTCCACGCCTGCCTCGGCGAGGCGTCCACCAGAGTAGGGTACCTCTATGCACAGCCTGGTTCTTATATGTCAGTCAGACTAATCGGTGCAATGGCCCTTCCTATCAAATCGCGTGAAGCTTGTCCTCGAGTCGAGGCATGGCCTGTCTTCGCGTAACAAATCCTTTGACGATCTCCATGTTACGTTCGTCACCAGCCTCAAACCCGAGGCTGTCGTGCACCACGAATCGCTCATTTGTCCGAGAGATAAACTCTGTATCGATTTGAGCAGCACCACGATCGGTACTTGACGTATGCTTGGAGTGAGTGGTTGGAGATATGTGGTATTCCGTACTCGACTCACTCACCACCTCTTCGACACCAAACATTTTTTGGATCAATGCACATTTACCTACACCAGACTAGAAGGGGGCAAATGCATTTCAGTTTATCGCCGTACCCAGGTTGAAGGTGATTACATTTCCGATGATCAAAAGACGGAATCTAAAGGAAAGTCTTGGCATACGGAAGTGATGTACCATCAAGACGAAACTTACTTTGCACATGTATGCATCAGCTCGGTCGTCGTCGCAACTAACTCTCTAGATGTTTGAGGGGCATGCTGATAGGCAGCGACCACAACCTCCAACTTCCTCAACTTTTTCCGATACGCTGTTGGTCGAGGTGAGAGACCATCGGCCACGTAAAAGTACACCGAGGTAACCAACATTTGGTACTATGGTCTTCACGCATGCATTCAACATCTCGTAGATCAATGTTGATAACAATGTCAGGTCGCTTCCGGTATCGCGAGTGACAACAAGCTGATACAGTTATGTGATCGTCGGATTCAACGAACCTGAGGTATGATCAGTCTCCTGCGCGCAGCTAACACGATAGGTCTCACAAAGGAGGGTCAAACTGTTCCTGACATGTGTCACCCGCCTGTAGGATGGTCTGGATATCCCTTTGTGATTCCCCGTTCTTGATGGTGAGTTTGATGGGTCCGACCGTCTTTCTGGAATCCCTCGCAAGGCTGATGTCGATGGCTAGCGGTAATGAGTTGAGTGGAACGTCTACTCAGTAGATGTGTCTCACTCGGCACATAGAGCGCTGTGCTGAGTGAAGTAGAATGATCGTTGGACATTTTGAGTACAAGTTTGGAGGAGGGCAAGGCGGGGTGGTGAGAAAAGCTTTTCAGAGACCGCGATTATAAGGCTGGCGCAAGTTGCGAACATGCGGTAGACATGCAGAATCCGTTCGGCGTTTTTACACGTGGTGGAGTCAGTGTGCCAAGGGCCTGACCCAAATCTGGGGGTGATAACCATAAAATTTAGATCAGTGTCTATCAATGAGCGTCAAACTGGCAGATCTAGGAATGCCCGTGACCCATTGTGACGGCGATTCGTTGCACCGACCTGTGAAGCGAACGTCGTGCATGGGTACTAATGAGCAGAACTTTGACTCCTTGAAATGGATCACTCAGGCTGTCAATGATCCTTCGTGGGGCGGTGACTGGTGCCACGACCCGGAGTGGCTTATGGCGGCGCGAGGTGTGTGTGAGAGTATATGACCGACAGCAAAGGATAATGTTTGATACAGTTCCTGAACTCGCTGTAAGTACACATTTCCACATGAATTTTCAGAGTGTTCAGCCTGAGACTCGACAGGGACTCGGAGAAAGTCTGTTGAAGGCCGACCGTCGGGCATTAGGCCAAAGGCCGACAAGCCAAGCTTGGCCGAGTCCTGCCGAGACATGGTATATCAAACGGCTGACATAGAGTGATCGCGCACAGACCACTGTGATGAAATACATTGCAGTGGGATCGTATATAGTAGTCGACTCGTACCTAGGGGAAAAATAAGAAGTCGTCGTCCCCGGCCCTCACAAGGGCTCACACCGTCTGATCTAAGGTCAACTGCGCTAATCATCGCATTCGTCTTGCGATAAAGTCACTTTGTCGGCGTCAGGATCACGTGATACGCGTTCCAACCTATGTGATCATCGTACACAACGATGAGCAACTCGTTCGAGCTGCAAGATGAGTTACAGTTCCTCCAGGATGTTTCCTCGTGCGAGATACCCAACGGACACGACATACACGAACCCGAACCTGGCCCCTTACTTATCGCCCCTGACGATACCGTCTCGTAGTATCCATCGTTGATCCAGAGATATTCGACATCTTTCGTAGCCTACTCAAACATGCCGACGCGGTCCCAGTGCGCTTATGAGCAAGCTTCTGATCGCGTCAGGCTTCAATACTCAAATAGACGCTGTCATCAGGGATTCGAAGGAAGAGGATCAACAGGTTGCAATTGATCACAAGGTACCACTGGAGATGTATGTCTTTCTCCTCCATTGGTTCGTCACCGCGGCGGAAAAGGTCAGATCGGACAGGATGATATAACGAACTCCCCTCTGTGACTGGCACAGATCCGACCGACCAAGTGGACTTGTATCATCTCGCAGAGAAGGTAACCTTAACAGTGCACTGTTGCATTCAATGATACTACGGTCAGCCCCAGACAACATATGGAGAGGCTTGAATATACGTACTAGTGTGACCTTGCTCATCTTCGCCCGCACGCACGCTACGGATCGGACGTTGCCACAGACAGGCTCGCACATATGTCCTATGTCAATCACGGTCGGGTATGCTTGGGATCGAAAGAATCGGATGCATGCTGTCGTCTGCATGGAATGGAAATCAGCAATTCACCCAGCCACTCTCAGGCGTCATGGCTCCCTTTCTGAAACTTCACGAGGATCATCTCCCGGGTTTCCATACGCAAAGAACGTGGGGAAATAGCTTACGCAGCAACGCCCTGGCAAATCTGGGGAAATTCGAAGAACGTTTGCATTCAAATGGCGGTGCCCCTTGTCCGCGACGGAGCAGGTTGCGCCACAAGACTCGGACTTGGCAATCGTTTCTCGCAAGTTCCCATAACACTGGGAGTTCCAAGACAGTGTTTCTGCTGGCAGTGCGGGATGCGGTGGCAACCAACCAATCAAGATCTCCATTTTCGTAAGTTCCATGTCAGTCGTTGTGGTCGTCCCGGGCAATTACCTCGACTCTAGATTCGTGCAAGCACGGGTCTTTTATCCTCTGGCTTGGCTGCTTCCTTATAGGATGTGCTCATCGTGCGTTTTCATTTCACAAAATCAAATCCCCACCCCAACAATTTAACCCGAGAGCCGTATCATCCCATATCGTACGCTTTACAAGAGACTGCTGTTGTATTCACCGACATAAGCCTCCGACGCTGTGCACGTATCCGTCGCCAAGTTCCACGGATCGTTGCTCGGCTCGCACTTGGAGTTGTCGCCGATATACGAGCCCTCGCAAACAGAGGGTGAGCTGGCCGTTAGAGTGAATTCCTTTGAATCCGAGTCAAACTCAGCGTCTGCGTTGACTCGCATGTCGTTCGTTGTGCGACTACTTACCGAACCAGACCCTGTGAACGCGCACGCGGTGAATGTGCCCGGGTACTCGACGGACGGGTAATAGCAGGTGATAGTGTCACCAGAGCAAGTCCAGTAGTTGAGACACGCATTCCCTGCACCGTTTGGGAGGGGATCATAGATGCAGTTAGGGCAAGCAAGGCACGAAGCGCTCGCACGAGCGGAAAACCCGAGCAAGCTTGAGAGGACAAGAGCAACCGAGGCTGCAGAGCGGAACATGGCAGGCTTGCTAGGGGGCAATCTTTTGTGAGTTGGCTATCCTGGTGTCCATCAACGAGACTCACTGACGTGCTGTATAGTCAGGGAATCTGGCCGTAGTTGTGGCACTTCGTTGTCTGTCTTTCGGTTTTATGGCATGGCAGCCTGTGCTCACGCAGTCATCCAGGTCCATTCTTAGACAGAAGGTTCTCAGCTCTGACGACATGAAGTTTTGTCATACCTCAAACCCGATTGAGCTGATCGTCTACCACGAACGAGGGAATCAGGACTTTCCGCGCACGTCGTTCTGTGTAAGCAATTGTGGTTTCTAGGGAGATTTACCCCATGTCGAAAGATTGATCGAAGGATATAATTGTGTCTCGGACTTCAAGCTCCAAGATCAGTCAAGGTTACCATTGTCACGCCATTTTTTTTTTGGCAAACGAAATGGTGGGGGGAAGCGAATCGTGTCATGTTCGAATGCAAGCGTCGTGTCTCATTGCAATGAGATAGAAGGGAAAGACGCACTCAACATCACACCTACAGTTCCTTGTCCATCGTAAATCGAGACTGACAGTCTGGTGACACCACTTCGAGCTCACCGCCACTGGCCCAGGATCAGTGGCGTGTCATCACTGGCAGACAGAGTGTCTCTGGCGCAGCGCGTTGGTACCAGCGATAGGTTGCGACAAGACACTCCGCCTGAATTTTTCATGAGCGTAAAATGGATGCTGTCGGCTGGGCTCCATCACCACTGTCACAGCAATTATGTCCGACGACTTGACAAGGTTACGGAGTCCGTTGCATAGTGGAGACATTCATGATTGGATAATCTTATACCTTTGTCGATCACAGCGTGTTATGATCCCACCACCGGGAAACGTAAAATAAAACTCAACTCCATAGCAGTGTCCTCCAAGATGTGATGTCCTAAGGAGGCAAGTGAACAGAAAACGCACGAGAACATAAAGGCATGCGACTGATATGCGAGTCCAACAACCACCTGACTCCGCGCCATGTTACCTCAAGGACGCCTTGGACGCTTTGCTGCTCACGCCATCTTTCGTGCCTGCCTCTTCTCCCAGCCCTGCGCTCGCATTCCGAATGCTAGTCAACACCTCCTTGCAATATTTCAGCTTATCCATCAGCCGTTGATGGAATCTGGCTTGCTCGGGATCCGCCAAAGGGGGCGAAAGTGCCTGTGCCATTACTTCGCTCAGCGTATACCGCGTCAGCTTATAGTTCTTGTCGATGTGCGTCACCAGCAGGCCATGCGAGGACAGGATCACTTTCGAGTGATCGTAAAAGTTGAACTGTCGTGGTTGATTTGAGCGCACGGATATAATTAAGAGGAAGAAGCTACCTGGAGAACGTCGTGGCTCATCTTGAAGACAATGACGTGCTTCATGCGCAGATACTTTTGGACAAAGTCCATCCCCCTGGTCCGATCGACATCTTCGAAGGTGTACTCATAGTCGCCATACAGTCGATCCATGATGTACCGTTCGAAATGTTTCAGCAGGTATACTTTGTTCTTGAGATCATCCGGGAACTCTGACACCGAATAGTTCTTCCGGACATAGATTTGCCCATGTCGACGGGACGAGATATAGTCAAAGTGACTAGAAAAGTGTTAGAGCGGTCACGGCAACGATTCATGAAATATCACTCACTGTTTATCCGCCCCAAGGATCAACGTCGTACTATCATTAAAGTGTACGCCAACAGACCCATCCGTCAACGCATACCCCATTCCATACTTGTTGCAATAATCCACCCACGATACGATGAATACTCGCTCATTCGGTAAACAAACGTCCTCGCGCGGATCACGAAACAATTTCCCCATCGCCTTGGCGTCAAATGCCAACGTCAACGTCCGTGCTGCTGCATCGAACCCGTTCAGTCGTGAATGTGTCTCCGTCTCCGAATCTGGCATAGGTGCAGGCACAGGGTCTTTACGCTCCTCGCGTGCACGTTCCTTACCCTTGATGTCCTTACGCGCTGGAGGGACGTTCTCCTGTTCATCCTCTGTTCGATGGCCACCGTGTCCTGTGACAGACGCCATCTGAGCTACGATCCGCGCCTTCTGTGACTCGAGCTCCTTTTGCCGCTGCAAATCAAAGTTCTTCTCCCGCGTCCCACGCGGCGCATCTTGTTCTTCCTCCGCGATATCACCCAACGGACGCGCCGAACGGACGGTGCGGAGAGGCGACGACTTCGTATCCCTGGCGGCCTGGAGTTTGCGGATGAGCGGCGACTCTCTCGTGGCGTTGGTATTGGACATAACAAGAGGCTGCCTTGCCGAGCTGAGTAATGCGGAGATGGGGCTTCCAGGTTGTACAGCCTTCTGGAACTCCTTCTCTTGCTGAGCGATACTCGACGTGGTTGGGTTATTGGCCTTGTCAGATTGGACATTTGTGGATGTCACACTCGGTACGTCGATGCTCGTGACTGGATCATCGTCGAGTAACGCGGCCTTCTTGATCTTGGCGAGGTTGACAATCGACATGGGACGGGTGATATAACGAAAGTCGGGTGGTGCATCATGTGCAGAAAGCGGAATAAAGGGAGGGATAATACCGTAGTCGATAAAGGGTGACGCGATGATTTCGAGAAGGGTGGGGCGTTGGCTCGGGTCAGGTGTTAGAATAGACGTAATGCATTCGCGTGCATCGGCAGAAATCCGTCTCTCTGGCGGAAATTCATAAACGTTGTCGCGAATCCGCCTGAAACGAGATTCAGAAAGCGTGGCTCGAAGCGGTATACACCACTCACGTATAGATGTCCTTGACATCTTTGGTCTGGAAAGGAGGGCGACCGATCAAGAGGGTATAGAGAATAACGCCGATAGACCATGTATCTACTTCAAAGCTGTGCCCATTTGCTGTGTCAAACAGCACCTCTGGGGCAATGTAATTGGGAGTACCGCAAATGGTCTTCTTCCTCTCGCCAGGGTTCTCGATGAGTGCAGCAAGACCAAAGTCGCCGACTTTGATATTCATGTTGGCGTCGAGGAATAAATTACCGAGTTTGAGATCACGGTGAATGACTTGATGGGTATGCATGTAGTTGCAGGCACCAATGATCTGAACCAAAAAGAAACGAGCTTCAGGCTCTGTAAAGCGGCGGCGGCGGCGGAGCATGTCCATGAGAGAGCCGCTGTGGCAGAGCTCGAGGGTCATGTAAACGTTGTCATCGTCTTCAAAACATTCATAAAAGCGGACGATGTTAGGATGGGCCAATGAACGATGGATCTTGATCTCCGCATATAACTGGGGAGATGTCAGCGGGCACATGCTGTGTACTCGCAGAAATTCAGACCTTGGTCTTTGCCTTCTTCGTCTTGAGAGACGTCTTAGTGACCACCTTGCATGCGTGGCGCGTTCCACGAGGGTCCTTGACCTCATACACCCGTGCAAAACCACCCTGTGAAACGGGGTCAATTTGAGTCACTCGAACGACGGCGTCCGTACAAACCTCGCCCAAGAATCCGACGCGGTGGAACTCCAAGATTCGGTTCTTGTCTGTAATGACCTTTGGCGGAGAGGGCGGTGTGGTTTTGTTGTTCTGTCTCGGTAGAGGCGGATCCGGTGGTGCGGTCTTGACCTTTTCCTGCCTGGGCGGGGATGAGGCCTGCTGGTTGATCGCATTAGAAAAAGGCGGGCGACGTTGGAGCTGATGTTGATGTTGGGGTTGCGCTGGGGGCATTTTTGCATAAGTCGTAAAGGCAGACATTCCGAAGGCCTAACACCTCGAAAGTCGGTGAGAAAAGGGTGGAACTGTGCCTCTGTGGCTGACGCCGAGTCGCCCACACCGCGTGCGCAGAACAAGCGTGTTTGTTACGTAATCAATCACGTGTGAAGTCAACCTGTGAATCGGTCACGTGAAAGTCATATGAATTAGCCCCTGTCACGCGTCAAACATTCCGTTGTCCGATCCACCAACAACTTGCAACACCACGACCGTCAGGACCACGACGACGCAGCGAGAACACAATAACAACGACTGGCCATATAATTCTGAAAGCAAGCATCGTCCTTCCCGAAGGACTGAACCGCCACCAACCACTTCCCAAGCTGCAATGCAGCTTGCTGTGCCGGACATTTCTCTATCAAAGGAAGACATCGTTGCTTCGATGAACTTTACGCCCCTCAAGAAACCAACACCGCCCCCGCCGGTTACCCAACCCATTCTAGATACAACCCTCCTCGCCCTAGGGCCAGCTAACGCATGGTATGGCTTCGAAGTCTACAATTATACAGCTCGTTCACAATATCTTTAAGTCGATATCCATATCCTTACGTGATTGCGAGTTCCTTGTCCATAGGCAACCCCACGTCACAACTTGATCTACCTCACTGTAGCGCTGAAACGCAGCCCATCGACATGCATTGCTCATCCACTTCTCCGACGTTATCGACTGACCTCGAAATGGACGCGCTAATGGATGCCCCGATTGCCCCACCCTCGTGGAATCACTTTTTGCAGTGGAACGGGATTCCGGAATATGTCCCCCCGCCACGAATCTCCCACAGCATGCTTGTTTCTCCTGAACGGGACACCATTGCGCAATCTCTTGTTCAGGAACTACATCCCTCTGCGAATGTCTACAGTCCCATATCCGCTTCGCCCCCTTCATTTCGTACAACTGTGCATCCACACTGGAACACCGCAAGAAACGAAACGTATCACATCGCTGCTGTACCACTGGAACCTCCGGTAACATCGAGAAATCGAAGCTCTTCAGAACTTTCTGGACACTCCTGTCGTCCTTCTCGTCTTGGCCTTACCGACGCAGCCCATGAGACGTCCATAGCATCTGTTCTCGAGCAATTCGACAAATCCATTACGCTTACTACGATCTCCACATGGCCGGAAAAACGGTGCGACCAAGATTACTATCTCGACATCGTCGAAGACAAGCAACAGACTACCCGTGAACCCAGTATCAGGGCGTTCAACGTTCATATACCAGGAACGACCAAACCATCCATGGAAGGTGACGACCACAGGCTCCCCTGTTCCTTGAACTCAGCCAACCTTCAGCCATCCCCGGCGTCTCTACTCGCAGATACCCAACCTTCGTCGCCGGTCAGTCGTCTCGCAGCACGCGTACACCCTCTCGCCCACCCTCGTCCCCCCACCCCACCTATCTCACGCCGTCGCAAGCCCGCAACTCGTTGGCCCACCAAACAGGATCACTTAGAGCTAATACAGGCAAGTATTCAGACGAGCAAGCGAGCTCAGTTGCAAAAGGCTCTGCGACTACTCCCGGATCGCAGACACGACGTTGAGGACGACGAGAGTCGGAAGGTACGCACTGGGGGAAAGAGAGCTATGGCATTCGTGATACCGAACCCGGGAGTGCGTGGTAGCAGATATGGGAGGGCTTCGGAGGAGCGCCGTCCGAAGAAGTGGACGCGATTTGCCATGCCCGATGATATCAAGGAGGACGAGGGCGAGGGTGAGGGCGAGAGCGAGGAAGACGCCTTTTCTCGTTCATTGAATACCCGTCGTCATATCCAACGTGCGACTTGGAGCGGGCCGCCACGTTCGATACTGCGAAATAAGAACTTGAACATACCAGTAAAGTAACAGGTAAACTTGACTAGGTCCCCTCACGGTATATTACTAGTAGTAGGTTGAATTGGTGTATTGATCATATGGCTTATGCAGTGCTTGGCCTATGCATACCACCACATGTAGTGGCCATCAGCAAAATGTCCACAGTCTTAGCCAACTTACCTGCTCTTATGTGCCTTGAGCTGTTACAAAACACTGTTCTACTCTGTTGCAAAATATTAAATACATTGTCTATACTATATTTTAATGAAAAGAAAGCTTCTGTACATACTTTTGGACAGGTTTGGGGGCATTGTGATGATTGGCCAAGGCCACATTAGCTGACCAAGTGTGTAAGATGGGGTTAAGACAGATTAAGACAGATTAAGTCCCATGATGTTTTCCTGATGTACCATGACCTGGGCCTGAGGCAACTCCCACATTCAAACACTGATGGAAGCTGGAATAGTTTCCTTGGTGGATAGGCACTAACTCAACATTGTAGCTTAGACACATTGGACCCACTACACTTCACAACAAGATGATACATTCCAAGAGTCCAAACACAGTCCATTGTATCATTGCAGTCATTGTTTCACCTCCTGATTTTGGCTAAGATATTTTTAGAATATGTCTGGTGATCAAATGGACTGAATGACTTACAAATAAGATTCTGGGAAATCACATGCATAATGAGTTGTTTCATTTCTTCTCCATTCCCAAAGTTGTAATGAGGAATAAGCTCAGATATTTCTTTGTTGACTGTGTGAATTGTTTCAGATGATTTATAAAGCCTAGTTGCTGCTCCAATTGGGTCTCTAGCACCTTGCTGGTGTAGAAAGAAGGAATGCTCCAGGATAATGGCATTACCTACAAACACTAATGAATATGATCACTAGACTTCATTGAAAACTGACCAATGCCCAGAAAAAGTGCTTTGCACCATGGAGTCCCTTCTACAGAAGACTGAATTATATGGTGCAACATAAGATAAGAATGATTAGTAGGAGGTCAGTGTACTTACTATAGACATAGATGCAGTTGAGTGTGGTGTTATAGCTAAGGGCTTATCATAACATAGATTAGTCAAAACATGATAAGGAAACAAGTGAACATACTCTTGAGGGTTTCAAAATCTGTAGATTTGATGCTATTATTAATATTGAAAACATTCAAAGCATCACAAACCTCCTTAGAATAGAAGTAAAAATAATGTAGAAACAAGGGGGTTTTATACATACATACCTGCTAATTGACCAAAAGGGATGTAAAGGAAAATGTTAGAAATTTTTCAAGTGATCAGAAATGTGTATAGAAGCTTACATCCTAAAGAATAGTCAATACTAGTGGAATTAGAGATCACTAGGCACATACAATCTATTATGGTATCCAGAATAGAGAAAGTTACACATATTAGTGTAGATCAGTATCCTGATCATTTGGAGCCCATCCATGATCAGATTACTTACATACTATGAATGAAAGGACAGGGGTAAGAAAAGAGGGCATGGATTGGTATTCTTCTGAAAACCCATTCATAATCAGAATACTTACTGCCTGTGTATGAGAGGATAGGACCAGAGACAGAGGAACATGGATCAGCATCTCCAAAGTTCATTCACACTCAAAGCACTTACTTGCTATAAATGAAAGGGCAGGGGTATGGATTGGCATCAGAAACCATTCATGGTAGAACACTTACTCCCTTTGAATAAATGGGCAAGAGTAGACATTAGCATCTTGAAAACTCATTTGGGATCAGAGCACATACTTCCTATTTAATGGGGTGGTGGCAAGGACAAGAATAGAGGAAAAAGATCAGCATTCATATGGAGGCCCTCTCATGATCAGAGCACCTACATACTATGAATGGAAGGTCAGAGGTGAGAACAAAGGAGTATGGATTAGCATCCTTTTGAAAACTTATTCACAATCAGGACACTTACATACTATGAATGGGAGGACAGCAGCAAGGACAGAGGGGAATAGATCAGTATTCCTCCAATTTCCAAAGCCTATTCACAGTCAGAGTACTTACTTTCTATCAATGAAAAAATGAAGGCAAGGACAGATCAGTATCCATCTAAAACATCACCTACAATCAGAACACTTACTCCCTGTGAATGAGACAAAGGATAAGAACATGGGGCACAAACAAACACCCTTCTGAAAGCCAATTTACATCAAAGAACTTACATACTATGAATGAGAGGGCAAGGAACAGAAGAGAGGGACATGGATCAGTATCCTTTTGAGCCAATTTACAATTAGAACACTTACATGCTATGAATGAGAGTGCATGGATTAGAATTTGTTACCATGGCTATTCATTCACATTATTTATAAACTTGCATACCTCAATGTGTGGAAACCATAATGCAATCTCTTTCACAAAGCCCTGCTGTTCAGAATCTGTCAGTGATTGGTTTCTCTTGTATATATCATCAATGAAAGGTATCAGAACCCTATAAAATATTTAATCAAAAGTTTGTGGACTCTATATTGGTTACCTTCTTAAAGCACACTCAATGCAGAGCATGATATTTGTTTGTTGTGTAGCCACAAGCAGCTTCTGCAAAGCTCCTTCACCTAAGGCCACCATAGTCTTTTCCAAAAGAGGTTTACACCCTTCATTAGACTTGTGCAAGTCTTTATAGACAAAATCAGTCTGAACACAGCCCAAAAAAAAATGTATACATACCCTTCAACTCCACATATATTTTTGGTGGATACTTCATCCTCTGCACCTTCCCCCATGTAGGATTATTCTTGAGCATATACTCAACTTTATGTTGTATCTTTGCAAGCCATTCCTCTCTAGGTAGCCTTTTCTCCTCAGGTGTTAAGGCTGCAAAAGCTTGTGCCAGAAGTGCATCACACTTTGTGAATACAACTATAACAGGCACTGCAAACAAGGATGAAAGAAGAAGTACCACAACAAAGCAAAACTCACCATTGTCTGGATCACATTCACCAAAAAACTTTTCCTCAGCAGCCACAACAGCCCGGTGGTATTGATCCATGGGAATACAGTACCTGTTTAGCAACATGTTATTGTTGGTGTGGGGTAAATGCTGCTATCTCTGATTACCATATAGCATGGATCCGCTTCTTGAGGAATCCCGTCGTTGCACGTTCTTTGACAAAGTCCTTCATCTGCTTGAATTCTTCTGTACTGCCAGCTTCGAAGCCCCGCGAGTCATGAAAAATGAAATTCTGGTTGCTTCGAAAGACCAACTCGTTCTCGATATTGTGTGTTCCGCGCTTGAGACGTGTCAGCTAAAAGTTGCTGACGATGGGATCACGGCAACCGCGGAACTCACGCCCCTGGATTCCTGGATCTCTGTCGGATTGACCTGATCGGACAATGAGTGCATCCGCGTCATCACAAACGAGTCTCGTGAGGTTTAAGTATACCTCATTCCTCTTTCCGTCGTAGATCACTGGGTCTTCTGTAGAGTTACAGATTTGCTTGAGTATCGTAGTCTTCCCTGCGTTGGCTCGGCCAACGATAAGGATCCTGAAGCGTCCGAATTTCTCTCGGATGCTACCGATCTCCATAGTAGATTCTGCGGGAGCCTTGGA
>JBBPMU010000411.1:0-24584 GCA_038090475.1 Wakefieldia striispora | reverse complement strand
CAATAATTTTACCATACATTTTTATCATCAAACATATGTCTTTGGTACATTGGCCCTGACCATTTTACTCAACTGACTCATATGGTGTGCAAAGAAATATTGTGGGAAAAGGGCTGTTTTGCTGATGGTCATAGAGGATATCAAAGTCCTGGAGGAAGAGCATCCATCGAGCATGGCGGCGAGTCAGTTTTTGGGGTTGTTTGAAGTATGCCAGGTTCTTGTGGTTGGTGATAATGGTGACGGGATGCAGAGTACCGCTGAGGTATTGTCGCCATTCTTCGAGGGCCTTAATGACGGCGAGCAGTTCGCGATCATAGATGTCGTAGTTTCGCTCGGTCGGGGAGAAAGTGCAAGAGAAGTATGAGCAAGGATGGAGGTCCCCGTTGACATCCTTTTGCATAAGGACAGCACCCACACCAGTGAGGGAGGCATCGGTCATGACGGTAAAGGGATGTTGGGGGTCTGGCATCGAGAGAACCGGTAAGGAAAGGAATTCTTTCTTGAGGCGATCGAAGGAGTGTTGCTGATCATCCTTCCATTCCCAAATGGTGGATTTCTTGGTGAGTGCGATGAGGGGAGCAGCAATAGCGGAAAAGTTGGCAATGAATTTCCTGTAGAAATTGCAAAAACCGAGAAAAGAGCGAACACCTTTAACAGAGGTGGGGGGGACCCAGGATTTGATGGCAAATAGTTTCATAGGGTCCATCTGGATTTTGCCTTCGGCAATGATCATTCCGAGAAAATCGACAGTTTTCTGGGAAAAGGAACACTTCTCGAGTTTGAGGTGGAGGCGGAGTTTGGCCATGCGTTCTAAGATGCGGCGGGTCCGCTCATCATGAAGTCCTTGGTCGTCTTTGGTGTGGATCAAGAGGTCATCCATATAAATGATAAGCCTCCATCCTTCGGCCATCATGTCACCGAAGTAATGGTCCATAAACGCCTGAAAGGTAGGGGGCCCATTGCACATCCCGAAGAACATGATAAGGGGTTCGTAGAGGCCGAACAGGGTGATGAATGCGGCCTTCCATTGGTCGCCGTCCTTGATACGGATATTGTTGAATCCCCAGCGAACGTCCATCTTAGTAAAGATGTTGGACCCACATAGTTTGTCCATAAGGTCCGGGATAAGCGGAAGGGGATAGGCGTTCTTGACAGTATGTTCGTTGAGGTAACGGTAGTCCTGGCAGGGTCAGAGCTTTCCGTCCTTCTTGGCAACGAAAAAGAAAGGGGCGGCCTGAGGGGATTTGGATGGGCGAATGGTTCCTTTGTTCAGATGTTCCTCAATAAATTCCTTGCAAGCGGTAGTTTCAGCAGGGTTGAGGGAGTATGGTTTTGCTTTTTGAGGGACGAACGAGTCCTTGAGTTCGATGGCATGGTCAAAGTCTCGAGAAGGGGGCATAAAGCTGTCTTCGGGTTCGTCGAAGACCTGTTTAAATTCCTTAAACACATCAGACAATGCTACCTGCAGTGCCTTCTTTTGCACGGCAATGGTGGTCGATAAGGTTACCTTCCGGATCACCTCCAGTAGGATTTGGGCTTCCTTGAGCTTGTGTAAAACGCGTCGTTTGACAGTTCGCTGCCAAGTGTCGAAATTGTCCTTGGAAACTTGATCCGGATTCTTGTCGATGAATCGGATAAGGTAGGCTTGCGCTTCCCTTAGGGGGTCGTCATGTCGTCGAACCTTAGTTCCGTGGTCGAATTCGATGGTCTGAGTAGTCCAGTCTATCCGCGGGTTTACCTTTGTTAGCCACAGCATCCCCAGAATGATGTTTTGGGATCCACAGTTGATCACCATAAGTTCCTGTTGGTGTTCTGTGTCAGCGTAGCGCAAAGTGATGAATACCTTGTAGTGGATTTCTCCAGACTTGTTCTTGGTTCCATCTACATTCTTGGCTCCGATGGGTTTGGCAAGTCGAATGAGGGGAATCCGGTTTCGTACGGCGAAGTCTCGGTCGATAAACGATCCAGTGGCTCCAGAGTCGATGAGGGCGGTGGTGGTGACGATTTCTCCTGTCCTTCCTGCATAAAGGGATACGGGAACGTGTATTGCCCTATCTGCACTGGGAGAGGATACAAAAACGGGAGCTATTGTTACAGGAGTCCTTGTCCTTGAGGTAGCAGACGTCGCTCTACTCCTCAATGTTGAAAATCCGCGTCTTCTTCAGCATCTTGCTCTGGTTCAGCCAGGATGGCCTGTTGAGTATCGTTGGAGAATAGTTCCAAAAGGGAGATTACTTGGTTGGGCTTCAGCCCTTTGCCTTTTGCATAGGCAGCGATGGGGTCGATAGGAGAGTCTTCTTCGGCAATCCTAATCTTCTGTGGGATAGAAATGCGATTCTTCCCCTTGCAATGTTTGCCGGCGAAGCAGCCGACTCGGTGGCAAATGAAACACTTCCCTTTCCTGATATGATCGGATCTCTCTTCGGGGGTAAGGGAGACATAGTCCACATCCATGGCCATGGGGTCGCGGTGGCAGGATGAGGATGGAGTCAATCCGATATAGGAAGTTCCTCCTTTCCGGAGTAGGTCGTTGCGAATGATCGCATGATAGAAATGAGAGGCCTTGTCAAGCCAGTCATTCGCAGTCGTGGGTTCCGTTTCTAAGGCTGTCATCATGGTGGCAATCTGGCGTGAGACTGCGCAACGAAGAAGATCCTTTAGGACAGATTGATCAGTAATGTCACTCCTGGAGGCTTCGAGCTGGAAGGCACTGCAGAAAGCATCGAAGTCGCCGTTGAAAGGTTTCCCTTCCATACAGATGTTGTGGAGGGTCATGCACGCAGTGTCTTTAAGGCCGGGGGGTATAAAGATGGTGCAGAAGTCCTTCTCCATAGCAGTGAGGGTGTCTGTCCAGGAGGCGACAGGGGTGGTCATAATCTTCGTGAGCCAGGCTTCGGAGAAGGTTGCCCCTCTCCCCAGGTTCATTCGATTCAGGAGGGTGATCACGATCTTCTTGTCGTCATACTTGGCAGTGTTGATGGTGAAATAAACTTTCATCGCCAACAGCCAACGGGAGGCATCTTCACTCTTGCCGGAGAACGGTTCCAGGCAAGCCACCTTGAGTTCGTCTTGGGTAGGGTTGGACATGCTGCTAGAGCTAGGGGCAGGGGAAGGAGAGCGGGTAGTCGGGGTGTGCTGGGAAGATGGGAGAGTCGATTGGAACTGGAGAGGAGAGAGGGCAGGGGTAGATCCTAGAGGGGAAGGGATGGGGGTGTACCCAGGAGTAACGTTCAGAAGTGGTCCTTGTCGAGTATCAGGGGAAGGGACTTGAGAGGATCCAGCTACTCGTCATCTAGGTTGGGTGGGGGAGTGCGGAGAAGAAGTTCCAGAGGGACGTGCGGTTTGGTAGGGGTTCGAGTAGGGAGAAGCAGCAGGTCGTTCGTCGTCAGAAGAGTCTTCCGAAGCAGGAGGACGGTACGTGGTGTGAAGTTGGGCGGATCCCGTGCATAGTAGCAGGGATCAAGGGACAAGCTAATTCTTTTGTTATGCGGGTGCGGAACAAAGACTTCACTCGAGATCCTTTCGTACTCGTAGAGTCATCGACGTCTAGGAGCAGAGTATATGGCTATCGCTCGTAAGAGAGAAGCCCGTTAGCGACAGAGACAGAGAGCTGGAAGGGCTTAGCGCAGGAGGTAAGTCGAGCGACCTTCTTCGGGAGCGAAGACTTTGCAGGCAGAAGTGCATAGAATTAGCTGAAGAGCTATTCTACTACAGCGGCGGGTATTTATACTACTGAGTACAAATAAAGGAAAATAAACGGATAAGGGAATCAACGAGACGCGTCGCATCGCGTGTATCATAAAAGGAAATCAACAAAGGATGCGTAAAAGGAAACGTACGCATAAAAGGAAATGCAGGGTCCCGTGTCCAAGAAAAAGGAATCGGAGGTCCGTGTCCACAAAGGGAAAGCAGAGAGCCGCTAAATAAAAGAGGAAAGAGATAAATGGGACTTCCCGGTAGAAGCGAGTCAGAAGTCCGGGGGCATCTGTAAATGTGGGAAACAGCGGTGTTCCTGTGTGAAGTCTGAAAGATAACCTAGAAGTCATGGAACAGAGGGTCATATTGACCACTGTCGATGATCTCCCAAGTGAGGTCTCTATATGCCATGGAAGAAAGGTCAAACCAATGACGATCATATGAATGAGTAGGAAAGAAAAATGTATCCATGTCCGTCAGCTCTTCACCAGAGAGTTGTCTCCAAATGATTTCGACATCTCGTTCCCAAGTATCTTCGAAATCCATAACAGAAAGGGTTGCAAAGGGAAAACTTGGTGTTGAGAGTATGCTAAAGAAGAATCCTGGTTGGGAGGGGGTGGAAGGGACGAAGTATCCACCAAAGGCATATGTGAAATTGCAGGGTATGTATATGGATTTATTTCATTGGATGTCTAGATTTATATTTTGATTTGGGAAGACTTGCACAAGTCAAATGAAGGGTGTAAAGTCCTGTTGGAAAGGACTGTGGTGGCTTTAAATGAAGAAGGCTTGCAGATGCTGCTTGTGACTACACAACACACAAATATCATGCTCTGCATTGAGTATGCATTGAGGAGGTAATTAATATGGAGATTATAAACATTTCAGTATATGTATGCTCTGAATTATGACAATAGGGTCCTGATACCTTTGATTGCTGGCATATACAGTATGATGGAAATCAACCACTCAGAGATTTTGAAAAGGACTTGGTGAAAGCAATGGGATCATGGTTTCCATATACTAAGGTAAGCAGGTTCATATATAGTAGAAATGAATGGTCACACCAGGTAAAAATGTTTTAATTGATGTCCTCTCATTTATAGGGAGTAAGTGCTCTGATTGTGAATGGGGATTCAGATGGATGCTGATCCATGCTCCTCTGTGCTTGTCCCTGTCCTGTCATTCAAAGCAAGTAAGTGCTCTAATTGTGAATGGGGATTCAGATGGATGCTGATCCATGCTCCTCTGTGCTTGTCCCTGTCCTGTCATTCATAGTATGTAAGTGCTCTGATTGTGAATGGGGATTCAGATGGATGCTGATCCATGCTCCTATGTGCTTGTCCCTGTCCTGTCATTCATAGCTTGTAAGTGCTTGGATTGTGAATGGGGATTCAGATGGATGCTGATCCATGCTCCTCTGTGCTTGTCCCTATCTATCATTCATAGTATGTAAGTGCTCTGATTGTGAATGGGGATTCAGATGGATGCTGATCCATGCTCCTCTGTGCTTGTCCCTGTCCGACTGTCATTCATAGGGAGTAAGTGCTCTGACTGTGGATGGTCTATACTATATACATGCTCACCCCAATCATATAGATTGTATGTATATCATCATCTATAATGCTATTCTTTCTTTTAACATCCTTTAGGATGTGAGCTCTTATCCACATTCCTAATCACCCCAATTTTTTGATGTTTTCTTTCATATTCTTTTCAATTCATCAGCAGGTATGAGTCAAAATTTTTTATTTACTTTATTCTTACTTTTATTCTGTAGGGGGTTGGTCATCATTTGAGTATTTATACCACAGGTCATACTAATATCAATTTCATAGATATTGCAATCTCCAGGAGTATGTTCACTTTTTTTATTATTTTTATTCTATAATTTCAATGAATTCATATTATGATTAGTCCTCTATTTCCCTAGGTACAACACTACACTCAACAACATTCAAATCCATGGTAAGGATGTTTATTTTATTGATGGCTCTACCTAATGTTGTGTTGCACAATGTAGTCTTCTTCAGATGGGACACCATGGAGAAATGCACTTCATCTAGGCATTGGTCAGTTTTCAATGAAATTCAGTGATTATATTCATTAGCATTTGTAGGTACTGCTATTATCCTGGAACATTCCTTCCTTCTTCTCCAGCAAGGCATTGAAGATCCATTCCAAGCAGCAGCAGAGCTTTACAAATCATCTGGAACAATCCACAAAGTTGAGGAAGCAGTCTCTGAGCTTATTCCCCAATACAACTTTGAGGACAAGGAGCAAATGGTGCATGATGCACCACATCACTCAAACAAAATGAGGAGGAAAGGAAACTCAAGGAGGCAGGCTCTAAGGGAGCACCAGAAACAAATCAAGCAACGAGAACTTCGAGGTATGGGTTGAACAGAATGTTGATGATGAAGGGATCCAAGTGAGGAGAGAGTATATCCTTAAATCGCTACCCTTGGAAGTAGGATCAAGTAGATAAGACTGGGTTACCAGTTGCAAAGGGAACTACTTAAATACATCTGAGTATCGTGCACAGACCAAGCAGTGCGTATTGTATCATCCAATGATAAAAGAGAAAGAGAATCGTACGATGCGGGGATCACGTATCTTGAGTCATCATCTATGAGTCAATGAGAAAGAGAGATAAGGAGGTTGCCGGACCAATGGCAAAAGAAGAGCAGAAGATAAGGTATTGGCCAATCAGCAAATGCTGGAAGTGGTCACGTGTGTCAGATCATGTGACTGAAGGAAGTTTATACTGACATAGGAGCGTACCAAAAGGGGAACATCACGTGACTGGTCATGTGATCTTTGAAGTACATGTTGGTGCCTGCTTTTGAGAGCTAGGCATAGCGAAGTTGATTAGTAAAGGTAAAAAGTTCGAAATAGTGTAGTGTTTGTAACAGTGCAGCCCATTATGCATCTGATTTCTGAGAATCTGATTTGTGAGTTGTAAACTGTGTTTTTGGCCATAATTTATGAAATATTCTGAACATATTTCAGCTAGGAACATCAGCAAGTGAAATAGTGACTGAAACAAAGGGCCTGGGGTGTGTTTACATGTGCCATGGTGTAGAAAGCTTAGCAGCAATACAGTGTGTTGAAGTGTCCTATGAACCAGTGCATGTAGTTAGAAGTAATGATCACTGGTCCTTTCTGCTCAATTTATTGCTTCTCATGCTGTCCAACAAGCACTTCTGGCAGTTAAAGTTTTTTCAATGCTCTAACAGTCAGGGATTGGCACTCTTGGCATGCCCTCAACAAGATTCAGCCCCCTTGATTGCATCCATGTATTTATCAGTACCCATCATCAACCATCACTCATGATCATCTATGCATTGCATCTACTCTTATCAACAATAAAGGCAAACCCATCGACAGAGCGTAGAGCATGGAGGACGAAAAAAAGAAAAAATACGTGATCAAACGAGAAAACGAAGTACAAAGTTCCTCTCCCAGAGAAAATATCGCAAACCTTAATTCGCCTGCGCCCCGACAGCCTAGGACATGCACGCATCAGCAACCCTCCCAAGAAAAACACAACGAAAAACACTGACAAGTCGTTTCAAATGTTCCATAAACACCTGCAAGCTCACGTCGTCCGTAAAGATCGCCTGTCCCGCACCCGTACTCTGTGCAGAGCCATACATCGACGCCGACATGTGCGTCGTCGACGGGTTCAGCTTCGACAACAAGAAACGCGCTTGACTACCTCCCTGGTCACACACGATATACCGTGGGATAGGGAACCGGTCTGTGAGGTCTTGGGCGTCTGTAACCGGCGAATCGAGAAGTTCCTTGAAGTTTTCGTAGCCTTCTTGTTCTTGGTAACCCGCTTTGCGCCACTGGGTGACGGTTTCGCCGTGGAAGATAAGAATGTGGAAGAAGGTATCGAGGAGGAGAAAGACGTCGGGTTTGAGACGCTATCGAGCAAGACGGGTTGTGGGGGAATATCAAAGGTGTAGGACATGAGGGTCGGTTGAATCATGATCAGCGAGTTGTTGACGTCCTCTTCGTTCAAGATATGTCTGGAAGACGAGCGATGTCAAAATAGATTCACCAACAGATAAAACGCGCACGTGTTACTCACCTGTAAAACGCCGTCTCGTCCGGGCTGTTGATAAACACCTGTAAAAACTGGCTACGCCTCAAATGGAACATGAACTGTGGGTAAAATGCTAAAGTTGTCCGTCAACCTAAAGCTCGCCGGGCCTTCCTTCATATAGTCTGCGAACCTTTGGCACGGTCGGATCAGCATACGGTCCAACCACCGCAGCACGTCCTTGAAAACCGCTATTCTAGCCATCAACACAGCCGCTGCTTCTTGATCGAACGAGGCAGCAATGCCGGGTGATCCTGCTTCTGCGAAATTACGTGCGATGGTCGTCACCCGCAAACGCTGCTGACCAGACGAGTGTTGATAGTGAGTGACGAATTGAATGAGACCACGGGAACCGGGCTGAAGAGCTTGACTGGCGGGGGTGACGACCTCAAAGTAGACGGCAGCGGACGTCCGAGGCGTAATGCAGTTCAATTTCCACGCCGATGTTTGACCAATACCGATCTCAGTCTCGCCCACACAAGCTGACTTCTTGCCAGCGGATATAGCATGTCCGATAAGGCCAGAAACTCTGAGTGAGTTCTTTGGTAGTCTATCGCCGTGACTGAGATTATGCAACACGATGGAGGAAGAGAAACGTCAAGTACCTGGACATCGAATGTCGCGTTGAATCCCATCTGTAGGCAATCTTGGTCGTCTTTCGTGAACACACGCAGGAAGCTCTGCTTGAAGATCGAAGTGGCAAAGGAATCGGAGAGAACAATCACGCCATTGGTGGAATTCGGCATCGACTTCATTTCCAAAGGACCGACTTGATCGAGACAACCCGCGAACAGATCGACAATGTGACCGTTGTTCGATGCTCGCTTGGCGAGACCCTCATAGAACTACGAACAATATTGAGCGACATGGAAACGGGAAGTCAACGCGTATACCTTCACAGCACGCTTGTAGTGTTTGACGCTATCGCGCTCGGTATCGTGGTGTGAGCGAATTGGCTCTTTCGGTTCATTGCTCACTACCACACCAGGGCCCTCGGGAGCAGGACCACCAGCAGAGAGCATGATACGAGCACCGGTATTAGGGTAGGTAGTCTAACGCTATCGTGAGAAACATGTGCGCTGTGACGATGAGAAAGACCTGACCTCCAGCGAGCCGACAGCGACGCCGGTGCAGCGAAGAAGGCATCTGTCGTTGGCCACAGGCCACGGGTCACGTGCAAGAGTCTCGAGAATGCC
Organism: Wakefieldia striispora; assembly: GCA_038090475.1. Taxonomy (NCBI): domain Eukaryota; kingdom Fungi; phylum Basidiomycota; class Agaricomycetes; order Agaricales; family Hymenogastraceae; genus Wakefieldia; species Wakefieldia striispora. Next base: position 15,581 of record JBBPMU010000411.1, on the reverse strand, counting down.
GGTCAGTTGTAACTCACACTGTTGCACTAGGAGGAGGAATCGAGCAGCACCGAAAGCCTATTGTGGCATTGGCTGGCCAGGACGAGGGGCGGCGCGAGTGGTTGGGCCGAGGCCGAGCATGTCTTGGATTTGCTTTGGAGTATATTCCTTGCCACCGCAGAAGACATAGGATTTGCTGCATTCGGTATAGCCAATTTCGTGCACTCGAGTCTAGATTAACATGAGCAAAGGTGAGAGCGACCGGGAGATGATGCACACCATGGTACCATAGGTGATAAGTCCGACAAGGGCATAGGGTAGCAAACTGAGGCTGACGACGATAGCATCACGAAGTGCTTTTAGGTCCTCTTCACCGAGACAAGTACCGACGACGAAAAGGAAGATGGGGGACACCTGCACTGGACGAGAAAGGGTGTACTCGATCGTGGTGTACTTTGGCAATAGCTCAGCTGGTAAGTTTGTGTTTGAGATGTCCTTGTAGTGAGGTGGGAAGGCGTTGCGTGAGAGACAGAAAGGACATATCCAGAGTTTTCCGCGGATGTCGATTTGGCTGCGGGGAAATGAGAAAAGGGAGGAAGCGAGGGCAAAAAATAAGATTACCAGTAGGGATTGAGAATCGCACGACATGGGGGCTTGCATGTGACGGGCTCATAGAGGACTGGCGGGAGGTCGTCGCGATGCTTGAGGGGGTGTATAGTGCGGATATGGGCACAACGGTGCGGGTGGCCTCCATGCGCGAGGAAGGCCATACATTCCACGAGAGACGAACACCTGCAGTATAATTACGAACGAGGACACATTTTTCAAGAAAAGTAGTCTCACCGTCGCGCTCCTCGACGTCCTCAAAGTTGAGCATGATGAAGAATGTGAATGGATGTTGTCGTCGTCGTCGTCGTCTACGTGTAATAGATGAAGAAACACAAATACGCTCAAACAAACGCGATCAAGGTTTTGGCAGAGACGACACAGCCACCAACTAATGCATCTCTCTTTTCATGAATACGGACATTACATTACTAGTACTTCCTGGCGAGTCGATCATGTGAGTATCAAACGGATGTCTGGTGCTCGCTATCACCGTTAGCGTCCACCGCCATCACCTTGGCCACTCCAGATCCAGTCCACCTCCAGCTCGTCAGCCTAGAATCGTGAGCACCGTTCATGGTAGCTGACACCCGTGTAACCCCGCATTCGCAGTCATAATCCGCCCCGTTTCATTTTCTATCCCATCAGCCGGGACGGCTCAGAGTATCCCGCGGTCCATAACAAGAAAATAACACCGTCCTCGGACGTTCATACAGATTATGTTGACAATGACCAGCCCGACTCGCCCTATGCCGTGTTCTATTCCACGGATACGTTTTGGTCGATCGACCGCTGGAGACGCAACGTTGTCAAGGGTGGTGACGCCACCACTGACCTCTTGGACCCCATTCACGATACCGAGACATTTTCATTGCTCTCCTTACCTCACGACGACCACGGAGGCTCTCAGAGCATGAGTGAGAAACCGCGCCGCAGCACAGATATCAGTGGTGGTGAAGATGATGTACAGCTGAGCTGTACATACTTCCGTGACCGGGAATCATACCATTTAATCTCGAGCTAATTTTGAAGCATTTCTACTACGTACTGGTGAGTTTTGCGAAACTTGGTCGCTCAGCCAACGAGTGAACTGATTGATGTCGTCAGAGTGTACCTTGAATGTCTTACAACCAGTAATCAGGAACCAGAACGTCAGCTGCATGCCCAAAATCCGCATCCGCACGTAGAATCCTGACACTCCTGGTGTCCAGCTAGAATGAGATCTTGTCCGACGTCTGAGATGGACCTGACGAATTAGAAACAACACACCCTAGTCACAGCTTTTGCGAGCTGTCCGTTTCTTCTTCCGCTGCGTTGCTCCGGCATCTTCCGCACGAGAACGTGGTCCAAAAGGATTGGGATGTTGTTTGCTTGTAACTCCACCCACTCGGATATACTTTCTCCGTCGAAAGAACAGTCCGATCTTCTGGGAACATATCCGGATACTTTGGCGGTTGGCATCACGACACTTCTCCGTCCCGTCACCAATTCGGCTGAGAAGTCTTTTGGTGGCAGTGCTGAACACTGGAAAGGTGACCGGTGAATATTTGAATAGTTATGGTGCATCGATGCTCTGTTGGAAGGTATGCTTACCCCCTGTGCAGTTGTCATTATTGTCCCCAGATATGAAAACGGAAATAATCCATGTCACCCGGACCACGACAGGATGTAAGTATGTACGCGAACACGTTTCTCTGTCCACATTCCAACCGTTTCTCGCACTCCCAAATATAACACACACTTCGATTTCGATGCGAAGTGCAATATCTCGTTTGACGATGACGCAATCGCGACACCGACGGAGCGTTGGCCAAACCTAACCCACCTCGGCTTCAATCATGATTCCGGGTGGGGAATCGTGGGCTCACCACGGTCCTCGCTGGCTGTGCCGCACTCGACCACCCCGTGTTTGCGGTGGAATTTTACAGAGATAGATCAGCCGCTTTCCAAGATGCCGACGTTCGTATGGGATCACTAGCGGCAGTCAGATGGCCGACTTCGTCTCGTCCGTGATCCATCATCCACGTGCGACCTTGGCGTTTGTGAACGATGTCTGCCCCAGGTTACGCTGGGTCTCAGGTGCGGTGGGATTCAAGGACGAGGCGGGCGAGGCGGTGGTGGTGTACCCGGAGTGGGAGGAACGGGACAAGGTGGATCAGACGTTGCGCGCGCAACGAAAGGGAGCATAAAAGGAGAGCTTGGACCAGAGACACACAAAACACCGAAGTCGCACTGGGTTATCATGGATTGTATTAAACTGACAGAAACCCGACGTTACTTTTTTTTTTTAGGAAGCGGCGGGCTGACGCTCGAAATGAACGCTTCCTGTGTAGAGAGGTAGCCTCTGGCGCTTGACCATCGTCGAAGTGCAACACGCCGTCTTCCGTCAAGTTCACTTAAAAAATGATCTGCAGAAGGACAGCGCTACGTTGGCAAGACTCGCGTGTACCTGGCAAACAACTCATAGTATGTTATTTGGGTTGACGTCGTTCAGACTGAGACTTCACTCGTCGAGATAGACATTCCAACGAACTATGTCACTCAGCGACTGGGAAATGTTTCGCAGATACTCCTCTCGAGTGCGGTTGTTGTCCGCTTTCAATACGTTTTACTTGGCCCTGGATAACAATGTAATCCTTGCGTTATCCTCCCCCCCGTACGATGGTCCGCTCATCCCTTACCTCAACGTTCTCCTCTGGACGGAGTCGGATAACGCATATTTCCCACTTTTACGGGCGTTGTTCACCCCTACATTGGTCAATGTCACACTACCATCATTTGTTCTGCGGTCATCCGAAATACCAACTCAACTCGCTTCTACATGTCCGTTGTTGGAAAATCTCTGTATTCGGGCTCCCAACGAGCGTGAATCCCCTGACACCGACAGCCAGAGAACGTTGTCGGAGGTAATTACGCGTCTACACTCCCTGAAATCACTTGAATCCTCTCCTTGCTCGCCCGATGAGGTTGCCATTCTTCATCTACCCCGACTTCACTTCCTCATCAAGCTCACACTGAGTTTCCAAGACAACCTAAACTCGGAGACACTCAGACGTAGCTTGACACCCCCTGCATTCGCATCTCTTCAGTCCTTGGGGCTGCGAGTTGATGTGTTGTCCACCGTGACATCACTCTTGCACGTCATGCGCTTCAAGCTACGAGAAGTATCATTCACAGTGACGGGCGTCCCTACCCCATTTGCACTCTATTTGTTTTTCAACACGCTTGTCAATGCTTGCGATCCGGTGCAACTCTCCAAAATCACGCTGAAAGCAGGCCCTGAGTGGCTTTTCGGTGATGAACGTGAACGAGTTTCTCTTTCTACATTCCAGCCGCTTTTCGCACTCCCGAACGTGGAATGCTTCGAATTCGACGTGATGTGGAGCATCTCATTTGACGATGATGCGATCGAGATGTTGGCAGACAGCTGGCCAGAGCTAACCAGCCTTTCCCTCAACGCGACTTCTGGTTGGGGAATTGAGTCCCGAGTGACACCTCCTCTCCCGCTGTGATATACTCGACTATCTCGCCCTCGCAGTGGACTTTACAGAGGTCGATCAGCCGCTGTCTAAGACTCTAACATCGTATGGGGTCGCCAATCCGTGTGAGATAGTCAATTTTATTACCTCGGCGATTCATCATCCGCCCGCCATCATAGCCTTTTTGCGTGACGCTTTTCCCAGGTTGTGGTGGGTCTCATCGCTGTGGAGCGACGAGAAGGACGAAATATTGCAGTACTCGGAAAGATGGGAAGAAGTAAACAAATTGTTGTGTAGTCAGTGAAGGTACCTTACGGGCAAGGGGGATCTGATTGTATTCGTATCTTGGTGGTTGCGCTCGCAGTGGAAAGGAATACATCATGCTGAATAGGTTACTATCGTTGCCCACTTTACAATGAAGTAATCTGAAAAACTTAAGACTCATGCAATTAATTGAAGCGGAGATGAAATATCTTATACACATCACAACCAGCGTCACCAAAGCTGGTAGCTTCCTCAAGTTTTCTTTCGACCCTTTGCGCGTTTCTTAACGACAATGGCTCTTAGTTTTATCGGGTAAGTTTGCCTTTTTCTTTCTTCGCTGTTCCCGTCGTTGCTGACGGCATCCAAAAGAAAACCTATATCACTCATCTCCCATTCTGATGTTCGATACCGCGGTATTCTCGCAGGTATCGACCCAGCTGCATCGACGATCCAGCTTTCGAACGGTACGTGCGTACCACCCATTCGTTCCAAATACCTCTAACGATGGTATTATCATCCTTAGTCTATTCCATGGGTACAGAGTCGCGAAAGTGAGTCCCATTGCCCTCATGTTTCTCGTTTTTCGCCCCAAAGATGAAACATTGCGGATGTAAAAAGGAGCCTTGGCTCACCTGTCCGAGAGCGCATTTACTCGTGTGGATTATTCCGTTGCCTTCCTGCTGACACGCCTCCATTGTTTCGACACGCGTCGTGCACATTTCTAATTACGTTTTCGACAGGCCTCCCTCTGAATTCATCCCTCCAGTTCAAGAACCATATCAATACATCATCTTTCGTGCCTCTGAGGTGAAAGATTTAGCTGTCGACGAACCGCCGCCACGCCGTAGCGTCCACGATGATCCCGCCGTGCTAGGGGTGCGTGTCTTGCTTCAATTTGCTTCTACTGGGTCATGCCATGTGTGACGAACCATTACGGATGTAAAAAGAGTCAATGACTCGCGTATCCGAGAGCGCATACAGATCGTGTGGATACTTCCGTTGCCTTCCTTCTGACACGTTCATTCCTCTATTACATCCATTATGATCGTGCTGACGTGTGGCGCCAGGCATCCGCTCCGGGGATGGCACCACCACCCCAGTACCCGCCGTACGGTTCTCCATACCAGCAGCCAGCTGTCGCTCAACCTCCACCCCCGCAACCTCCGCCCCCTGCGCCGTATCCACAGCAACCACACATCGTTCCAGAGGTACCTCAACCGCCGCAGGTTGTCCCCGTGCCTCCGAGTGACGCTCCAAGCACGAGTGCTAACGGACGCCGCCCTGCCAACCCTGTCCAAACGGCTGCCGCATCCCTCGAGTCTGTTGAACGCGCGATCGGGGATCTACGTGGAACGAATGGCCCCATCGGCAGGGGAGGAGGTCGTCGTGGACATTATGGCCATGGCGCGACTACCAAGGGCAATGATCTCAAGGTTCCCGCGACTGATTTCGATTTCGAAAGTTCCAATGCGCGCTTTGACAAGTCTGCCGTTGCGCCAAAGAAGAGCAACGCTTCGGAGGGCGAAGGTGTGCCGTCTGAAGGAGCAGAAGTGGTCAGCAAAGAGGACGAGGAAGGAGACAAAGCGTATAACCCACAGAAATCGTTCTTTGATTCGTTGTCGTCATCGACGCAGTCGGTGCCGCCGCCTTCGAGGGGAGGTGGACGACGAGGCGGAGGTGGCCGGAATCGGAGAGAAGAGGAGCGAGAGAAGAATGTCGCTACATTCGGGGAACCTGGAGGTGTTGGGTTGATGGGACCGGGTGCGTACGTGGGTGGGTGGGGAGGATATGGTCGGAGGGGTGGACGACCGCGTCGAGGTGCACCTGTTGGGGGTCGTTAGTCTTTTTCTTTCCCCAGGGTTGTTACATTCAATGAGGGGCGTTTGGTTTCTCTTTCTTTCTTTGAACGTACGCTATTCTACGCACTTGTGTCTTCTGAATCGTCTGAAATGGCATGAGCTTGTCTGAGATACCAACCGAACAGTGAAGGTGGTAGCGCGTAGGTTGGTCACGGTGTTTTCAGCTTAGACTACTTGGCAGGGATCACGGTTGGAATCCGTGATCAGTTGTAGTTACTTTCGCTGGCGGAAGTTGAAGCACTGACTTTCCAAATTTCGCTCGTGCTCGCCGACGTCAACACCATCATGATCCTTGACAAAAGGATATCTCAGGACCACTGTACCCTGAGCGACGAACTCGGGGAAAGGTGCCAGGGATGCATTCAGCTCTGGTGAAGATTGGTCGATCGATGGCGTAAAATAGCACAGTTAATGCAGAATATGGTAATGTTAGTGATTTGAACGCCAACAATGATCCGTATCAGGGCTGGATGCATCATATACTCTATGCTCTGCCTGGTCCTGGTCTCGGAGTCCGCCGGCGGTCTGGCACATGTTGTAATCGCTACTATTGCCAGGCAGGCACTCGGCATCAGTCATTCCGGGCGTTGCCTGCACTTTCATGTCTCTCCCTTTCAAAAAATTTTTGAAGTGAGTACAGGTGGACGTTTTCTCGACTGGCCATTACGAACCTGTCTCAACTCAACACTCAACCTACTGTGTTCTCGTAACATCTTACATTGTGCGCCACTGCGCATGGTAACACCGCGTTCTCACCGAACGCCCTGCTTTCGAATAGCTCTGGTCTTCAGGCTGTCGTCGCGAAGCTATAAAGCATCAATGTGATCTTGGGGGTGGACCAAAATCACAGTGAAGCGAGTATTATCCGCAGGAGGCACCCACCATTTGCACATTGCGCGGCGAGTTCCATCATGATCTTCCTCGCTCGATCCGTATTGGAAGCCTTTTATATCCCATCGATCCCGGTTCAGTTCGACACCCTGACCTTTGTATCACATATCCTCCCGCCCGTCGTTGGTCATTTCGCCTTTGCGGCGTTGGCTGCGACCGCACATACGCACGCTCTGCGGATTGTATTGTGGCCTCTCGTCACTTTGTTGGCTTTGCGTGCGGCAGTTTCGGTGGACATGTCATCTGGCGAGCCAGATCGAAAGTTCTATAATACCATATTCGTGGTGAGTATTTACTTTCCGCACGCACAGCAGGCTCACCGTCCCCTTCGTGATCCAGTTCTGTATGATCTTTGTGATCACCCGTACCTTTGACTGGGCATCAAAGAAGAATCCGCTCGTGCGGCGCCCGTATCCAACGAACAGATCTCGATCGAGTATTTTGGATGCTCTCGACCTCGCTCTGGCTTTACGTGGTTACGGTTGGGACTGGTCGGGCAGAGTGTACATTCCACGTGAAACACGTCCAACCAACCGTAGAGGATTTCTATTTCATGTCGTCCTCTCCGCAGCTGCCCGTACGCTTCGCTGTGGAGTCCTCCACATGGCCACGCGATTACTCGCGCCTGTCAAAGTCAGCACACTCTCTGGAGGCACCATCTTTGATGAGGGGCTCCCATTCCACGTGCGATACACCCGGGCGAGCGTGACGTCCGTCGTGGCCGCATCCGCGATCTGTACGTTCATCCAGACGTGTTACGACGCATGCACCGTGATCGGCGTGCTCGTCCTCGGACAAGATCCTGCGCTGTGGCCGCCCGCGTTCGACGCCCCGTGGCGCGCGACGTCGGTCGCTGAATTCTGGGCACGCAGGTGGCACCAGTTTTTCCGCCGCATGTTCCTCGTTCAAGGCGGCTACCCGCTCGCGTATTTCCTGGGCAGGACGGGCGTCGTCATCGGGGCGTTCCTTTCCTCTGGGGCGTTGCACGGCATCGCGATGGTGAGTCTCAACGCGGAGGCGACGCCGTGGAGGATGATGGTTGGGTTTGGTATGATGGCGCCAGGTATACTCGCCGAACGGGCGTTCGAGCAGTGGACAGGACGGAAGGTGGGTGGCGCGGTGGGCTGGGTGTGGGCGATGGCGTGGCTTGTTCTGTGGGGAAACCACATTATTGATGCGATCGCAAGGGCTGGAATGTTCGGCGGGCATTTGAGCTTCGTTGAGAGAGTGGTACCGGGACGGAAGGTCGTGGAAGGGCTGATGGCCGATTTCTTTGAAAAGCTCTTTTTTTTCTGATCAGGATAGTGTTGTGCATGTTTTCCGCGCCTGGTTGGGATTGACTCGTGCATAGAATGAGGATGTAACAGAAGATCAGAAAGGACAGTATCGTCCGATATCTGAGTTGTACACCTACTTACCAACAGATACATTCAGCCGCCTTGTTTGACGTGTGACACAAGTATGGATGGTGGCAGCACTGGATGGCAGTCGGTGCCGAGGCATTCGTCCGGTCAAACCTTCGAATGATCGAGAGGTCCAAGTAAATGGACCACGACAATCGTCCCTTGCACCCAGGTATATGAATATTGCCTTGCTAATGTCGGTGATTATGGAGGCCAAGCGGGGTACATCCGTGTCGACCCTTGTGAGCGGGCCGCACCGTGACCATGGGAAGCTTTTGGGAACGCGGTCTCAGAAACTGCATTGCCACCCCGGGCCGCTAGTATTTTACATTTCCTGTTTTAGGCTCACCCTTCCGCTGGCCCCAGCGGATGCGGCCCGAGCGCAGATAACCTCCATTGGTTTAGCATGTCGGCCAAAACCTTTCCCGACTGGCACCTCTGGCAATATTTTACACGTGGAATCCGAAAATGTGAACATTTGCCCGAAGTGGCAACAAGTTGTTCGGGGAATGGTGTCAAGAATACATTCGGTTCCAGTGGAGGTTAGTCGATTGGTCAAATACTAGTGTGAGATGACACAATTGACGACGTACATGGGAGTGCCAGCGATGTGAACACCATCAATATCCGTGTCAGAGCTGGATGCGTCGTGCGGTCTATGCTCAGCCTGGTCCCGGTCTCGGAGTCCGGTCCGACATATGTTACTAGGATTATCCAGAGGCAAAGCTCATACTACCACCGGGCGTTGCGTAGCTGCCAGCGTTTATCCTGTACCTGTCGGCTTTGGGCCCATTCCATGATGCCATCTCCCTTTCAAAACGGGGTGACTGCAAATCTGGTGCATGTTTTCTCGACACCATCAGGGATCGTTTCCTGTCTGTAGCGCGGCAATCCGTGAGCGGCGTCGGACCGTACTAAACCACTTGCATTATAAACCTGTCTCAGCTCGGCGTTCAACTCACTATACCCTCGTAGTGTCTCACATACTCGTGCGCCACTCTGCGCATGCTACCACCGGGCTCTCACTCAACACCCTGTTTTAGGATAGCTCTAGCCTTTCAGGCTATTGCATCGCACAACTATAAAGCATCAAAATGATCTTGGGGGTGGACCAAACCGGCTGTGTCTGGTCCACTCCAACATCACAGTGGGGCAAACACCATTCACAGGAGGTACCATTTGCGTATTACGCGCCCAGCTCCATCATGATCTCCCTCGCTCGATCCGTATTGGAGGCCTGTTGCATTTCGTCGACCCAGGTTCACGTTGATACCCCGTCCTTTGTATCGTACGTCCTCCCACCCGTCGTTGGTCATTTTGTCCTTGCGGCGTTAGCTATGACCGCACATACGCATGCTCTACGAGTTGCATTGTGGCCTATCGTCACTTTGTTAGCTTTGCGTGCGGCAGTTTCGGTGGACATGTCATCTGGCAAGCCCGATCAGAAGCTCTACAATACCATATTCGTAGTAAGTATTTCTTTTCCGCGCCACACAGCGGGCTCACCATCCCGTGGTCCAGTTCTGTATGATCTTTGTGATCACCCGTACCTTTGATTGGGTGTTAGCGAAAAAACCGCTCGTGCGGCGCGCGTACCCAGCGACTAAATCTCGATCAATTATTTTGGATGCTCTTGATCTCGCGCTGGCCTTGCGTGGTTGCGGTTGGGACTGGTCGCACGGGGTCTACATTCCGCGTGAAACACGTCCAACCAACCGTAGAAGATTTCTATTCCATGTCATCCTCTCCACAGCTGCCCATACCCTCCTCTGTGGGGCCCTTCACATGGCCATTCGATTACTCGCTCCCGTCCACGTTAGCACGCTCTCTGGAGGAACAATCTTTGACGAGGCCCTCCCAGTCTACTTGCGATACGCTCGAGGGAGCGTGATTTCCGCCTTGGCCACGCTCGGTATCTATGCTTTCCTCCAGGTGTGTTACGACGCGTGTACCGTGGCTGGCATGCTCGTCCTTGGACAAGATCCCGCACAGTGGCCCCCGGCGTTCGACGCCCCGTGGCGCGCGACGTCGCTCACGGATTTCTGGGGACGCAGGTGGCACCAATTTTTTCGGCGCATTTTCCTCTTCCAAGGCGGTTATCCGCTCTCGTATTTCCTGGGCAGCGCGGGTATCGTTATCGGGGCGTTCCTCTCCTCTGGGGCGCTGCACCACATCGCGATGGTGAGTCTCAACGAGAGGGTGACGCCATGGAGGATGGTGGCCGGGTTTGGTATGATGGCGCCAGGTATACTCGCCGAACGGGCGTTCAAGCGGTGGACAGGACGGAAGGTGGGTGGTGTGGTCGGCTGGGTGTGGGCGATGGCGTGGTTTTTTCTGTGTGGGAGCTTGATTGTTGACGCGACCGCGAGGGCTGGGGTGTACGGTGGGCATTTGAGCTTCACTGAGAGAGTGATACCGAGACGGGAGGTGGTGGAGGGGCTAATGACCGAGCTTTTCGACAAGGTCACTTTCTGCCGATCGAGGTGATATCATGTATGCCTTCTGCGCCTGGTTGGGATTGGCTTGTACATAGAATGAGGATGTAAACAGAAGAAATCTGGAAAGAACAGTACTGCCCCATGTACGAGCCGTGTGGCTGGTTACTAACAAATACATCCAGCCACCTTGTTTGACGTTTGACACAAGTGTTGATGGTAGTGGCACTGGATGACAGTCGGTGCCAACGCATTCGTCCGGTCGAACCTTCGAACGATCGAAAAGCCCAAGCAAATGGACCACGACAATTGCTGCGGCACCCAGTATCTCAACTTGACTAATGTTAGTGGTTATGAATGCCTGGTGGGGGAATCTATATCCGTATCCTTGGGACAATGTATACACAGGTTGGCTTTGTGAACGAGCCGTACCGCGCATGGGAGCGCGGAGAAACTGCATTGCCACCCCCAACTTTTCATTTCTTGTTTTGGGCTCCCCTCGCCGTTCGGCCGAGTTCGGCGATCGGGAATATTGCCACTACGTCTGACATTGACGGTTATGGGATCCAGCAAAACCAACGTACTATACTCACGGTCAGTGTCTAGGGGATTATCGAGTTTGGTATAGGACGCGGATTCGTACGTTAAGGCCGCTATCAACGGACACACTGTGGCGGCCCTGCAGTGCAAAGGACTGCATCGCCACACACAACTTTGGCTCAGGTCTTGTTTTGGGGTCCACTAGCTTTTCAGCCGGGTCAGGTTCAAAGTTATGCCCTTCAGCAGACTAGATAACCCACCGCACGCCATGTCCGAGTCACACAAAGGCGACTCCCCATCAACGGACCGGCATGTCTCAACCAGAGCCCGATGTCTCTGCTGTCCGGCAAATACTCTTGAACGAATGCGATCGCTACGTTTATAACTATCTCCCCACCTACCTTCTCGACATTCGTAACATCCGTAATTCTGTCGGTTCTGTTCGACTCAGTGATATACGGCTTGTTTCTCGCGACGATATTGCCAAAGGAATCCGGAAGCAAATAGATGTGGATCTTATGACCATTCACAGGTTCGGTCGGAAGGGATGGTATGAAGTGGGTAGTCATTACTTTTTTCCGTTACTGACGAGCGCCTCACTAAATTGCTGTTACTCTGGTAGACCCACATCGAAGAATACAAGGACAAACACCGCTATGCCATTCTATCACATCATTGGGGTGACGACGAGCCCGAGTTTCAGCAGATATATGAGCGGGAACATTCCAAAGAGGAGAAAGAGCTGCCTGCGGGGATCCGAAAGCTGTTAGGATTCTGCAGAGTCGCTGCTACTGAATACAGCCAGTGCTCGTATGCTTGGTCTGACACTTGTTGTATCGACAAGAGGAGCAGCTCCGAGTTGTCCGAGGCAATTCGCTCCATGTACCGTTGGTACGCTGGTTCGGAAATCTGTGTAGTCCATCTTGGCGCGTCATCCCTGCCAGACGACCTTGAAGGCGATCCGTGGTTCAAACGGGGCTGGACTTTGCAGGAGCTGTTGGCACCGAAGAAGATCAAATTCTATGGCAAGGACTGGAAGCCGATTAATTGTAGCAGTGAAGTACAGGACAACGACAAGCTGGACGTCTCCATGAGAACGCGGATCGAGGAGATAACAGGGATACCCGGTGATGACATTCGAGAATTCTGCCCCTCTTATGACCGGGTTTCGGAGAAGATGAGATGGATGGCTCCACGCCAGACCACGAGAGAAGAAGATATCGCGTACTCGCTCATTGGTATCTTTAATGTTACCATGGCCATCGCATACGGTGAAGGCACTCGGGCATTTTACAGGTTCATGAGAGTGCTTGCAGACTGCTGCCCCGATCCTAGCTTCCTAGCGTGGTGTGGAGATCCTTCCCCAGACTCTCTTGCTCTCCCCATATCCCCGTCGCGCTACAAACTTGACTGCACATGGGCAGCATCGCTGGAACTCGGTGGTTTCTATGCTTCGCAGGTTCACGGTGGGGATCCATCTTATACGGTGAAGAAGCTGGGACTAGAAGTCAAAGTGCTTATCATCCCTATCGACGAATCTGATTCGTCACCTCCTGACTGCACCTACGTCCTGCCAGCGAAGCAACGAATGGCAATACCCGTTGACAACCTCAACTTGAACATGGAGCCCACTCGAATGCGGTGGCGACTTTTTACCACGAAGAGGCGTGGAAGTGAGGCACTTGGTGTCGTCAACTACCGCCAGCTTGCCCTGGGTCATGGTAGAGTGAGCGCGAAATCCAATTACTTCTGCCTGCACTTGAGATGGCACAAGCGTTCAAAGTCCTGGAGAAAGATAGGAACGAAAGGATCTATTGCGCTTCTGGAGTGCGAAGGCACCTTCAACGATAAAGTGGAGACCATTACGCTCTTTCATGATAATCAACTATCAGACTCCTACGTAGTACCATCCAGTGAGCAGAATGTACACCCATTTTTCACTTGGCTTGCTTTTCTACTTTTCGTACAACTCTTTGTATTTTATTGTACTTTATTTTAACTTGCCATCTTGCCACTGCCGCTCGCACGCACGCAGGTCTGATCAAGCGATTCAGAGAGCCTTGTAAAAGTTCGTAAGGATCCCAAGCGCAAAGAATACTAGTATATAGGGAACACCCCAATAGCTGGTTCAGCGTTTGCTTAGTAATATCCTAGAATAGTTCAAACTGTATCGGAAGTTGTTTCTGTCGGCGCTCTCATTCCCCTCTATACGCGACGCCGATCATTAATTTCTGGCCTCATTCAACATCAGTGAGTTGGTTAGCCGACGAGACAACCAGGAACAGCAGGACACAGATGCTGTAACGGAGACAACATAATAGTAACAGAATCAGTCTATAATTATAGTAAATGTCAAAATAATACACTGAATCCATATTACCCATACTATTATTTTTATCTTGACAAAAGTGTGACAACTGTGATGGGCTGGTTAGTCACTGTAGATTATTGTTGAATCAGAGAAGCTGATGGGTAGTACTACTAGTCAAGCAATCATCTAATTCAAGTCTAGTAAGTACATTGGATGAACATCAAGCTACTGGATGCTGAGGATGGCATGGAATGTCTCCTTACTTGCAAAGAATTGACATAAAATTTGCCACCATGCTCTAAGCTGTTGTTGCAGTTCATAGTACTGGGGGGGGGGGGTTGAACTGAATTTGGGCACTAACTGAACAACCTGGTGTACAGCATCCAAGGGAACAATATCACCCATATATTGGTCACTGGACTGAAGCCAGCGACGTACAACAAACATTTCAATGTTTGGAGCTGGGGTGGCCAGTTGAATCCCATTGTTACGAAACTGTACTTTTTCTCCTAACAAAGACGCTTTACTTATTCTTTCCCCTTTACTTTTAACAGACATTCCACGATTCGCTACAGGGAGTCCTCAAAGACCCCTGTCAACATGTATTTCGATCCACATGACTTCACGTGACTTTCTGGTATGCTCCTATCCCAGTATAACTTCCTTCGTTACGTGATCTGGGACACGTGACCACTTAGCGGCACTTGCCGATTCCCAACAGATGGGACATTCCATGGCAGTATACAAAATTCCTTTCAGACCATGTGATCCGCCACACGTGAGTCGGACTTCGGCCTACTTAGGTCAGCCGGACATCGGACCGGAGATTCTGATTCTAGACTTTGGGGCTTATCTTTGACTGTTACCCTGCGGATACCTTGGACAACGTTTCCCCTTATCTTTTTCATTGACTCATCAGGATTACGCAACTTCCCGATCGTGATCGTATCGGAAGGCACTTGACACGGAGAGCGGTGCAGTTTTCCCTTCTTATCTTTCTCTTACTCATCGGACATGACTCAGGATACATTCCTATCGGAACATGACTTGTACTCTTACTATACTTGGTATTCACACAGCTTGGTCTGTGCACGGACTCTTGTACTATATAAGTAGTAGAGGATTCGACTGACAACCCCAGTCTTATCCATTTGTCCCCAGGTCCCTAAGGCCTTTGGATTTAGGTCTACTCCCCGCCTCGCGGGTACTTAGGACTTTCCTCCACTCTTACCCTTTTCTCAATCTACTTGCTTCCCTTGTTCTCTCGTTCGACCTCTGAAAAGACAATTCCCCTATCGACAAAGGGAAGTTCTTGCCACAAGGACTCTAAAGAAGATACGATACAACCTTAGCCCTAGGGTTAGGGTTATGATTCAATCCTCGTTCCTTCGATCTCGTTTCACCCATCAACCTCCTGGAAATGAAGAGTAGACCATTTGAAAAATTCAACATAAAGTAGTGGTGAGTGGGGGGGGGAAGTGATGGGCTGCAGTATCTGAAACGAGACAGAACTGTCGAAGGTTGAACCTCAAAACCTCAAAGGCGAAGTCTTCGGTTCCACCGGTATCGTCGTCGGAGAAAGGTAAAAGATAGAGTGCCGGTTTATCCTCTGGCTAGGAGTGTAAATGAATAGAGATTTCCCAGTAAGCCCCTCAGAAGATCCTAAGTGTTGAGAGATGAGACTTCGATGAAGATCTCATATCGGACATATGACGTTTCTAACTTCAGACTTCATCATTTATACGTCATATGGTCTAGACCCTTCTAGATTCACATCTAGATTGAGACCGGTTCTAGAGCGGTTCTAGAACTGA
>JBBPMU010000410.1:0-24594 GCA_038090475.1 Wakefieldia striispora | reverse complement strand
AGGTGTTGGATGCACTCGACATACTTGCGGACCTGTGTCCGTTCTTTTTCAGAGTGTTCAAGATTGGCGACAAAACGTGGTTCGAGATGCCCCACACTGCGTGGACTTCAGACACCACGGAGAGTTCCCCAGAAAAAATCCATAGTGCCAAAAGTCCGACGAAGCCGTCGGAAAGCAACCCAGCTCCTCCAACAGGTGCTGGATCGAACACATCCAGAAGTGGCACGCCAACAAGCCCCTCACCCAAAGCCAGTCCGGACGGCCCCGGGAAATTACTGACCCCAAGCCCCCAGAAGGCGACGCAAAATGTGGGAGTACTTATGAGGGTACAGCAAATACTAAGAAAAGCCTGGGAGGTGAAACCCGACGACTAATTATAGCAGTGGGGTCATCGACTGCGTCCGTTAGTTGATTGTGGTACTCTCCTTTGTCATTCCTCGATTGAATTGATCCGTGATACCCTGCAGATTGGTCTGATGCAGCGATACAAGAACACGTGAGATGGCGAGCTCGTGGGTACAGCGATAACTTGGAAAGGTGGCGGGTGGCATGGGAGACGACGAGGAGCGCATTCGCCGTAGACTCCGTTCATCGGACCCGGGTGAGGTGAGGTGGGAAAAAAGTGATGACAGTTACAGCGACGTTGCGGGCGCGCTTTTATACAAGATCAGGACAGAGACCGCCGGCGAACGTGCGATCAGAAATGGAAATGGAAAATATCAGACAGAACAAGGGGATGAAAGGAAACGGACAACGGTGAAACGTACTAGTATCGTAGGAAACGCAGGTTGTAGCCGAGGGGAGAAAGTAGTACGCACGAATGGCGGTAGTATATAGAAACGCCGAACGCGTGACAAAGCATGTCCATCGTGCTTCCCTTACGACCTTGTTCATTAGCAAATCTTCACGTTAGATCTATAGATGCATAACAGCACTCAGTGAAACACCTGTCGACGGGAGCCTGCGTGCATGCTGATACACATGGCCGAAGGGTAACCGGTAACTGATGAGTCGGTGACCGGCATGTTGTGATCCCCGAGATAGCGTGGCGAGATGTAAAGAAGTCAGCCTGTCTCTTCCTGGACCCTTTTGCAATGTACCGAATAGGGCTCATTTATACCATCAGAACGCGAGTCTATATAACGTCCATTGGCTTATACAAGGAGAGAAACAGAGAAACTACTACAGACACCAAAAACACGACGTGGAACGCCTTAGAAAGGATTGAGGATGGCAAGACTACCAGGCAATCTGATTACCCCTCTAAGCATACAAATCGTCCTCTTGCGCGTCCTCCTGGAACCCAGTGTTCCCAGCAGGCCCCGACGCGGAACCAGATGGACCAGAACCCTCCGGAAACCTAAAGTTGTTTCCGAAACCACGCGATTGCTGGAGATTCTGTAGCGGTGGAAGACGTCAGTGACCGGCACGCAAAACAGGCCTTTAAACACATACTTGGGAAAACATCTCATATCGCCTAATGTCCTGATCAGACACAGACCGTCTCGCATACTTCATTGCTTCCTCGAAATGGTCCTTGGTGATCTCTGGTACAGGATCGTCCTCCTCTTCGTCCATCTCGGCGTCGGCATCTTCACCGGCAGCTTCCTCCTTTTCGCGTTTCTCTCTCAGCCGTCTGACATCAGATTCGATACTCTCCCGAATGGCAAGTTTGGCGGCACGCTGGCAGATTTCCGTAAGATCGGCACCAGAGAAGCCATGCGTTGACTTGGCGAGGAAGTTGAGGTCGACATCGTGCGCAACGGGGGACTTCTTCAGCTGAGCCTTGAGAATAGACAAGCGCGATGCTTCGTCAGGGAGTGGAATGTAGATCAACTGATCCAATCGTCCGGGGCGCAGTAGTGCGGGATCAATTTGATCGGGACGATTGGTGGCACCGATGATGAAGACGTTCTTCTTCGTGTTCATGCCGTCCATTTCGGTAAGGATCTGGTTAAGTACACGGTCTCCGGCACCACCTGCATCGCCTAACGAGCCACCACGGGCTTTCGCGATGGAGTCAAGTTCGTCAAAGAACATGACACAAGGTGCGGCAGCGCGTGCTTTGTCAAAGACGTCACGAACATTGGCTTCAGATTCACCGAACCACATCGTGAGGAGCTCAGGACCCTTGATACTGATGAAATTGGCATTGCACTCGTTGGCAATGGCTTTGGCGAGTAATGTTTTACCGGTACCAGGTGGACCATAGAACAAGACACCCTTCGATGGTGCCATACCATATTTGAGGAACTTTTCTGGATGGTCGACAGGGTATTGAACGGTCTCCTGGAGTTCGAGCTTGACTTTCTCGAGACCACCAATGTCGTCCCAGGTAACGGTCGGCACCTCGACAACGGTTTCCCTGAGTGCCGAAGGGTTGGAAGTACCAAGGGCAAATCTAAAATTGTCCATGGTGACACCAAGCGAGTCAAGCACTTCAGCATCGATGGTGTCTTCGTCGAGGTCAATAAGATCCATCTTTTCCCGAATTTGTTGCATGGCGGCTTCAGAGCAAAGGGAAGCAACATCCGAACCAACATAACCATGGGTATCCGCTGCAATCTGGGTAATGATGATCAGAACTCTAATAAGTAAAGGTTAAGCTGGCGTGTGCTCACCTGCTCCAAGTCGACGTCTTCCGCCAATTTCATATTCTTGGTGTGGATGCGAAGAATTTCCAAGCGCCCTGTGGGGTCCGGAATGCCGATATCGACTTCACGGTCGAAACGACCGAAACGACGGAGTGCAGGGTCGATCGAGTTCGGTCGGTTGGTAGCGGCCATGACGACGACATTCGAGCGCGCCTTCAAACCGTCCATGAGAGTAAGAAGTTGAGACACAACACGGCGTTCCACTTCTCCGTTAGTCTACAAACAAGTGAGTGTAACAATAGGACAGAATGGACAGTTCAACGTACCTTTTCACGTTTAGGGGCGATGGAATCAATTTCATCAATAAAGATAATCGACGGGGAATTCTTCTCTGCCTCCTCGAAAGCCTTCCGCAGATTGCTTTCACTCTCGCCAGCCATTTTACTCATAATCTCCGGACCATTGATCAGGAAGAAGAATGCACCGGTCTCGTTGGCTACGGCACGAGCCATGAGAGTTTTACCGGTCCCCGGAGGACCGTACATGAGGATGCCCCGTGGAGGCTTGATACCGATCGACTTGAAAAGTTGGGGATGACGGAGAGGCAGTTCGACAAGTTCACGAATCTGTGCCATCTGTTTGCGACAACCGCCAATATCATCGTATCCTACATCGTTGAGATTCGCTTCTTCGTCCTCGCGCTTGACCGGATCACCCTCTGAATAAAGTTCAAGTAACGTACTTTTGGCACGACTTCACATGCATACCTGTGTGGATGACAGTGTCTTGAGCAACAATACAGTACTCGGCTGGGTCGGTTTCAATGACTTTGAATTCGACCGTTCGCATACCTCCTCGAACGAGGAAGGTGTCACCCTTACGGACGGGACGGTATGCTGCTACATAATAAGTAGATATCCAAAGAACAAACTCGCCAAACACACCTTCGAGGAAGTAGGGCTTAAGGTAGACCTCGAACAAGTTGCCACTCAAACCCTCGATGGAGTCGTCGAAAGGGAGGACGTGTATCCGCTTCCCATACTTGATATCGAGACATTGGTGAACGTTGACGAGATCACCTAGTTTCACGCGGAGGTTGTTCCGCGCAACCTTGTTCAGCTGGATGCGACCTTCGTCGACTTCATCGGAGCTCAAGCAGATGAGGACGGTATCGCGACGCTTCTTTCCTCTACAGGGGGTGTAAAACGGTGAGCACCACTGGATGAAATAAAGCTGTATACCTTATGATGATGGTATCACCTCGAAATAGCGAGAGGGTTTCCATCGTTGCGGGGTTCAAGGTCGCGACTGTGATTGAATTCGAACAAGATCATTGACTATGGGACAAATAGATGCTCACCAGAGTTGTCATCCGCAGATGACTCGTCTACAATGAGACGATTTGGGCTGTAGAGCACGTCAGATCTGAAGGGATATGCGAGTAACGGATATACATACGACTTCTTTGGGCGCAGGATGGCGGTTGAGATGTCATTTGGGCCTGGTTGTGGAGGAGCACCGCTTGGATCAGCCATTCTGATTGAGCGTTATGAGAGTGATGATAGTGGTTGAAAAGAAAGAAGTGATTAAGATGACGATGGCTGAGGACGCGCGTCCTTCCAAGGCTCTGACACCCCATAAATACAGGCCACGTGGTGACGCTTATTTAATCAGCTACTACATTCCATATTGATCTAGTAAACTCGAGTAGTCCCAGTGGCCATTCACTAGCCTTCTCGCACCTCTGAGCCCATCACCTCCTTGAGTACTCTCCACGCGTTGTCGCCTGGATCGCACTTTTTCAGGGAATCATAGTCGTACCATACAATCACCCCTTCTGAGTCCGACACGACTGCCTGCTGAGCGTATGAATAAGCCGCGGCAGCCAGCGTGAATTGGGTACGGTTCGACGACACAATCGCTTTGTGTCCGATGAGTAACTGTATACGCGGCGTGAGTAGAACTTGCTAGATAGCAGGCAGTGCATATACGGTATCTGGGAAGGTGACGGGCCGTCTGAAGTTGACATTGATGGATTTCAGTATGATACCAACACCCTGTCCTGCAAGCATGGCTTGCGCGCGTTCGTTTCCACCCAATAGGCCTCCTAATTTGATGAGCCAGTGCATTCGTCCCTGCGTGTCGTGGGTTTAGAAGTGTGGTCAAACATTGACAGACACCGCTTACCGATTCGAAGAAACGTACTAATGAGCATCGGTCAGAATGGACACCTGCTGCTAATGCAAGCACAGCCAGAACTTACAGTAGTGCGCGTTATTAACGTGTCTGTGGGACGTTCAGAATGGGTGGCGGAGAACGAGGCTGGGCATACCTATAGGCATCGTGATGTCCCCAAACAATGCTCTGCTCCCAAAGCGAACCTGCATCATACCCCAACGAAGTCAGCTTTGCGCGTGCCTGCGCGGCGGGGTCGGGTTGGCCGTTCTGGGAGACACTGGATGTACCGCTGAGATGAGCGGTGGGTATTGCAGTGGGTCCCTGCGACTCAGTGGGGGGCTCGTCTGGAGAGGCGGGGCCAGTAGACCCAGGAGGTATGTGGAACGGAGATGAAGGGTCACGAAATGCATCTTGAAGTGACTGTTGGACGACTCAGCATCCCACGTCCCGCATACCAGCAGTCGACTTACCTTGATGGAAGATCCACTTATGAAGGTCCTGTTAGAATGTCGAGTCGCCAGAAGACGGGCGAGTGCTCTGACGTGGCAATTATAAAACATGGCTCGTAAACTTGTGGATGCAAACGGCCGACGGTCAGCACTAGTGACCTTCTCTGATGTCCTCGGACCATCAAAGTTCTTCCTTAACGGGTGAAATAACCCCTATTCGGCTGTATTTGTAATCGTCGAGTCTCGTTGACGCCGTCATCGGTTCCCCAAGTACCAACCACCCGCTGACAAGTTCATCGTCGTCCACGATGGCGCCGGCAAGAAATGCCTTGCCACTCACGCTTTTTCTTATCGCCGCACATTCCATTCCCACATTCGCACACGAGCATCATGATGATGTCTCAGAAGAGCAACTGCGTGCACCACTAGATGCTATCTTATTCCTCCATATGGGTCTCCAAGCCATCGTATGGGGGGTCCTCTTCCCCATCGGCATGGTGTTAGGTCTCTCTCGTAGTCGTTGGCACGTTCCCCTCCAGGTCTGTTATGTCTTGCTTTGTAGAACCTTGTCTCATGAACGCAACGTCTGTAGAGTCTTGCATTCGCATTGACATTCGGTGGTATTATCCTCGGACATGCTCATGGAGGTAGACAGTTTCCCCGCTCTTTTCATGGCTCACTCGGTTCTTGGCTTCTTGTCCCTATCCTCGCCCAACTCTCCCTCGGCATCTACCTCAAACTACACATTCATGAAAAGACGCTCAGACCGTATGCCGTCCGTGCGCACGGAATTCTCGGGCGTGTTTGGCCAATCCTAGGCTGGATACAGGGCTTGTTTGGCGTCATCGTATTGAGGGGTTTCTGTGGCGAGGAAGGCGCGGGGCAGTGCGCGGCGCATTATATTATGGTGAGGCACCCCATAGCCTGTTTCCATCTGGAAGACGTGTTCATTCGTCCTAGGGCAGCGCGTTCATTGGCTATGGGATCATCATGACCCTCCTATTCGTTGCTGGCGAAAATTGGACACGTCAGAACGGAAGGAGTCCAGAATGGTGGGATTCCTGGGTGATTATGGTCTGGGTTAGTTTCCGGATTTTGCGGTCAGGTTATATTTGACTCAAATATCCTCATATCAACAGGGAATTGTAAATACCTTCACGGAACATCATGGAGGCGAATGGTCTGTCAAAGACATGCAGCATACGTATGTCAGATCTAGATCCCTGTATATTTCGCTGTTCTGATGTGGTATCCTAGT
Organism: Wakefieldia striispora; assembly: GCA_038090475.1. Taxonomy (NCBI): domain Eukaryota; kingdom Fungi; phylum Basidiomycota; class Agaricomycetes; order Agaricales; family Hymenogastraceae; genus Wakefieldia; species Wakefieldia striispora. The sequence goes on along the minus strand of JBBPMU010000410.1, from coordinate 18,115 downwards.
GTATTGGGAGTCCTTTGGTGGGCGGGTGGAGCATTAGGCATTTACCTTGCCCGTAACAATCAGGTATGTCATCTTTTCATCCTTCCTTGCGTTCACCAACCGAAGATCTGTCTCAGAGAAACGTGGTTCCAGGTCTGATGTATGTTACCTTGATTCAATCCGGCTGATCGTTATGATTGATCTTCTATGAAACTAGTATTATTTTAACCGGTTGGGCCATGTCAGATCACGCTCAAGCCCTCGAGTTATCCACCAAGGTGAACCTTCTTTGATGGTGATCCCTCCATGTACTGACGCGTCCCTTTTGAAAGGTACACGCGATGTTCGGATACACCCTGATGCTCGCCGGTCTTACGCGGATCATCGACATCTGTTTTATTACGACCAGCTCGACGGTGGGATCGCTAGGTGACGATGGAAGCGATCATACGCTCACGTCTGGGACCAGCGAACATGACCAGACGAGTTCAAAAGCCCAGGCGGCGCGCGCGTTCCGCCATTTACCTCCATTCGTGCGTGCCCTAACTATCGCCCATATTTTCATTTCTGATAATACATCGGCCCCAACTAGTTGCTCGTGGCCTCTGGGTAAGTACATTGTTTCATGTTTCTCTTGACCGGATTTTGAGCTTCACGCTAGATTTTTGTTCATGTCGGCCACCGACGAGGAACTCAACATCGTCCATGATATGGGGATGGATCACGTCACGTACGTCCTCGGGATGTATAGGTATGTCGTCTTCACCGCCGCTCCTTGTGTATCTAGGTCCCTTACCCGCCTTGTCTCCCCCAGTCTCGCATTCCTCTTGTACCTCTTCACGCTTTTCCTTCTCAATCTGTATGCGACCTCAGGACGGAACGCGAACGCGCCACACGCCCAGGAGGTCGTCTTTTCTGCTCCTCCAAATGGCGAAATCGAGTTGTCGGGTCCGAGGGATGCTTCCAAGTGGTACGCGCCCGTGCCAAGGGAGGAAGGCACGATACACGTGTTGGGAGAGGATGAGGAATGAGCGAATGATCTACCCGACATGTGCGCACGCGTGTGTACGAGGACGAGATGAGCCGACATATGGCTCGGCGGGCCTTTCTTTCCGATCTACATACACATCATTTCGGCTCGCTCACTGTTGGTGTCGATGCATTGGTGTCCTATACCTAGGGTTTATTGTCATTACATACGTATCCTGTAAAAGCTTATACTAATATTCACACCTAGACACTTGGGTGAAATCTCATACGCAATGAGAGGCGCGCCGCCGCACAGCCGGTGCCGCATTACGCGTGGCGCTGGCAGGGCATCCCAGAGCCTGTGACGTCACTCCAGTCACCGTCATCACATTTGAGTCAGGAGTTATGCAGTCCTCGTCATCCCGGCGGCAGACTCGATTGAGAACGACAGGTCTCCGGCATCGTCACAGATAAAAACCCAGGCATCGAAAGCCAAGCCAAAGACACTTTCACAAACATCCCACTTCAGGGTTCACAACATAGCGTCCGCAACTTCAAACCGTAGCATCCGCCTCATGTCTGCCAATACCGGTAAATCCGCCCTCCTCCTCGGTGCAACAGGTGCAGTCGGCAAAAAGCTCCTCGTCGAACTCCTCGCGAGCGACGAATGGGCGCGCGTCGGCGAATATGGCCGGCGCATCACCACACCCCCGCCTCCTGGCACTAGCACGACCAAACTCGAGCAAAAAGTCATCGATTTTGAAGACCTCGGAAAGGCAGAGCTAAAAGCCGGTCGATGGGACGTCGTGTTCGTCACGTTGGGTACGACACGGGCCAGCGCGGGGAGTGCGGCGCAGTTTGAGAAGATTGATCGCGAGTGCGTGCGGGTTTGCGTTCGCGCTTGGGGTGGTTGACTGATGTCTGGGTGATCATGTAGGTATGTTGTGCGTGCGTGCGAGGCTGCGAGGACGAACGACCAGGCGCACCAACAGCGGGTTGTGTATCTCTCGGTATGTTGGGCCTCTGCTGTTCACTACTGTCCCCTGTGCTCACTGTGCCTTCGATAGTCTGGCGGGGCAAACCCGAGCTCGCCCTTTTTATACACCAAGTAAGTCGATTGCACGTCTGTCTCGTCTCCTTCACTAACATCGTGTGATCACTCCTTATCCCCACTGCAGATCCAAAGGCCTCACCGAACTCGCTCTTGCACGGCTCGGATACGCCGATACGATCGTTTTCCGCCCAGGCTTGCTCAGAGGTGCCGAGCGCGCCGAAAAACGCATCGCCGAGTCTATCTTAGGGTACGTCGCACGCGGGTGACCGTCGTTGTCCCCGTTCGTCCCACTGACCCACCAATCTAGCGTCGTCACCGGCGCCGCCGCCCACTTTACCTCCAGTGTCGAGATCGAGGTGCGTGCGTCGTTTGACCATCAGATGGTCGACTGACTCGCGCAAGGTCTCCCTCCTCGCCAAGTCGATGGCGAAAGCTGGCGCCCTCGGTTCTTCGCATATTCCTGCCGACGTCGGCGCAACCAAGGTGAATGCGGGCCAAGACGTCGATGTTAGCTCACCCGCGTGGTTCACCCTCTTGTCGAACAAGGCGGCGGCGTTGTTGGGTGGCAAGTGAATAGATTCGTTTCGTCCACCTGTTGACTGGGATCTTCCATCTGCGGCGACGACCGAGAGAGATTTTTCTTTGTTCAGTTTTCACGCGCTGTGTGTATCAACAAGTGCCGTTGTATACGTACGTGTTGTGTAAATGCGATCTCACTAAACAAATGGATTTGGCGACTGCCGGCTAGGTCCTGTGAGGTAGCTGCACGTCCTCGGTTCGTGACATTAGGGCCACCAGGCTCTGGCATTTTGACAAAGATACAGTGGCTCAAGATAAGATGGCAGTGCTGACATGTGCATGTACGTACAATTGCACACTATACATAGCTCCGCTTCACTGGATTACTCATGTCCAATTCCTGTATTTATGAACCTTTCCTTTGTCGCCGCAAAGCCACGAACCCTCCAGCAAAATGCCCGCTGGGGTTTTGGAGGCTCACTGCCAGCGAACTCTTGCGGACGTCGCCTCCATCTCGCAGAGGATCCGCTTTTCTGCCTTACAATACGGGCGTGGCCAAGAGGATAGCCAACTTCTCAGCACTATCGAAAACATTTCCGGCAAACTGGAAATAATTCGAAGCTCTGCTGACACCATCCTCGAAGCCATCACCCTTCAGAACCGCACCATCGATGACAGCGTCATCACTTGGTTGTTCAGTGGCGAATTGCGCCCATGTCTCGACAAGTTGAAGGAGATGGATGACATGTTCGACCTCGCTGGCCAAGTTCAGCCTGTGGGACATCCTGCTCCGACTCTCAGATCGGCCAAGGACAGTCTTACCAGTGCTGCTGTCTTCTTCGCTGAACACGAAAACATGTTTCGGTTCTTGCTTGATCCAAACCTTGGGTGAGTCCAGTCGTCATTTTGGCTCCTTCACTGGCACTCAGGGATCATGGGAGACCTTCTCGCAATCCGTCACAACCACCTCATCTTGGCACTCTCCTCGCCATGGAGGAGATGCAGCACGAAGTGCAGGAGAACAGGATCAGGAGCATGTACGTGCTTTGGTGTCGAGAACGTCTGTCCTCTGAACAAAACCCCAATAGTGCGGTAGCAATCCAAAGAGAGTTCATCCGTGCGTATTACTGTACATATACTTGCTAACTGGGGCCTGACAACCACTTTGTCGCCAGGGCAAAAGCTGGATGAGGTCTTGCGATGGCTTTCTCCTCTCGATTGCACCGAGAAGCATCTTGAAACATACAAGCTACGCCAACACGGCACATGCATGTGGTTCCCTAAGACAGCCGCATATAAAGTGTGGCGGACTGGAAAGAGTACATTTTTGTGGCTACATGGAAAAGGTCTGTCCATGCTTCACGAGTCCCCATCATCAATCAGTCCCTCAATTGACTATTAGCCGGCTGTGGAAAGTCGGTCCTGGTGTGAGTATGTAATGTTGATCTCTAGGGTGGTGCTCACTCTTGCAGTGCTTCTACGATCGAGTACCTTCAAGGTACACTAGAAGCTGGGGAAGTGCTCGTATATTTCTATTGTGATTTCCAGAACGAGCGGTCGACAAGGTCCGCAGAGATGATGCGCTCCCTCCTCTCCCAACTTCTCCGTCACTTCCATGGCTCCAGTGTTGACCCTGGTGCCCTCCCGAACTGGATACTCGAACAGAAGCGCGACGCCGGTACTGTATCACTCAATGACCTTGATCGCCTGGCTAACTGGGTGCGTCACGCCGCAAGTCGCTTTCCGCAGAATCGTAAGCCCATCGTAGTGATCGATGCTCTCGACGAATGTGCGAATTTCGAGGAGCTCCTGGGTGCACTTGCCATGTTGATTCCGGCCAATATCAGGCTGCTTGTGACGAGCCGACCACAGGAGATATTCAATGACCATTTAGGAAGATACCCATCACTTTCCTTCCGGGAGATGGAGGAACGGCTGATGGCCGACATGGAAATACATATCACACGAGAGCTTGATTCGCACGTGGAATTGAGGTCCGCAGATACTCAAATGAAGCGTGAAATTCGCGTGAAATTACACGAAAAAGCAGAGGGGAGGTAAGAACTTTATCAGGGGGTCGACTTGGACTCACAGCTGAGCCTATCTTCTAGATTTCGTTGGATACAATGCCAGCTGGACACGCTCAAACGATGTTCTACCACGCAAGAGCTACAAGAAGTGCTTGATGACCTCCCTGGAGAGCTAGAGTCGACATACGAGAGAATTTTAGGGAAGATTGATGAGCGACGGTCGGAAGGGAAATTGGCGCGACGTGCGCTGGCATGGATGACCGTGGCATTGGTGCATCTGCGCCTTACTCAGCTTATTGACGGGCTTTCAATCGATACTCAGCAACGAAGGATCAACCGTGAAACGCCGACCCTTGGACGCGCCTTGGTACATGCGCTATCGAGCCTCGTGTCATATAACGAGGAAACGGGTGTCATCTGCTTATCCCATCACACTGTTAAGGTACGTCATGCGATTATCCTGCATTAGCCATGTTTGAACACACCTTCCTGCAGGAATACCTGACGAGTCGCACCGCACTACCCGTGTACCGGATCATCCCCCTTGATGCCCACATCGAGGTCACAGAAATGTGCATGATCTACATTACCATTGTCTTCAAACAAATACGCTTTTGTGCGAACCTTGCGCTATTGGAATCCTTTCCGATGCTCTCTTATGTGTTCACCGCTGGATTTGATCACCTTTCCTATGTCGACTCGGGATCAACAGTCATCCTCGATGTGCTTCAGTCTTTCGCATTGAAGATTCAACATCACCCATCGCACTGGGATCTTCTCTGTGAGTTACGAGAAGAAGATCCCCGACGGCTTTATCCACCATGGCCATCGTCGAGGCAGGATCTGGTACTGTACATTTTAATTGCGCACTCCTCTGTCACCCTCCTCCAGTCGTTTCTTTCCCACCGCCATCCTCTCAAGCCAAGAGTGGGGACGAACCCGCTTGTTTATGCTGCGGACCTCTGGAAGACTGAGCATGCTGCGACCTTGTTGGATAGAGGCATTGACGTCAACATGCCTGGTCTCGTTGTCGATGATTCTCGCCATGCTTCGCCGCTCGAGGTCGCTGTCGATCTGGGCAATGAAGCGCTTGTCGGTGAACTGCTGCAGAGAGGAAGTGTAGTCCCATCGGAGCTACTTTCGACTGCTGTGTGCATGCCATGGTGTAGCGCTCGCGTTCTTGTGCAACTTATGCAGACTGATGAGTTTGCGAAATGGGCACGCGAGATCGGAGACGAAAAGTTGTATCGTGGCGTCTTCAACAGCGCGAGACCGGATGCGGGTGACACCGCTCAGGTGGACAAAGACCACGTTGTGCTGGCACGGAGGCTACGCGAGGTCGGCCAAAGTCTTGCTTCAAATAGTTCTTTTGGTGCAGAGCTTATCGAACGCGCTTTGCATGCCGCGCATGCCTTGATGCTCGAGCATCTACTTCCATCAAATAAACCACTCCCGGGTCGATTTCTCATCATTGCATGCACCGGGAACACTTCTGAAACAGTCTCTGTGGTGCGCGTCTTGCTCGGAAAGGGGGTTGATGTTCACGCTGTCACGGGTCAACGTAGGGATACTGCACTTCATCTTGCTGCGGTGTCGCCTTGGGAAACGCGCAGCTTGGAGCTAACGAAATTGCTCACCGAAGCTGGATGTGACCCTTGCGCGGAAAATACATGGGGAGAGACACCATTAACCATCGCAGTGAGACGAGGCTACGTGACGGTGGTGGAACATTTACTCTCGCACGATGCCCCACTCCCCTCTCACATCCTTCCATTCGCATTGCAACGACGCCAGAAACCCCAGATGATCCAGCTCCTGGTACGCAAGGGTGCCAATATACGTGCACGCACGTCCAATGGCAACAACGTGCTTCATCTCGTCATAATGGACTTGCAGGAGGTAAAGCATGAATCATGGCAAGAAGAACACACCGTGCCGCAGATTGAACACGGAACGCCCCAGGATCGGGAGGGCGTCGTACCGCAGGATAGTGAGTATGGAGAAGAGTACCAGGAAGTCGAGCGATTGGAACTGGTCAAGATCCTGTTCGAAGCTGGCTCCGATCCTATTTCCAGCAATGCTTATGGAAGAACCGTTCTTGGAACTGCCATCCGTCGTGGATATGTTCCCGTATTAGAATTCCTGCTCTCATATGATCTCTCCGGTCCCATGCCTCCTCGGATTCTGCTGACCGCATTACAACATCATATGCCCCCCCAGGTCATTGAACTCCTCGTTTGCAACGGTGCAGATGTGGATGTCACCACGCCTAATGGGGGGAATGCACTTTATCTTGCTGTCACCGAGTATGTAGAACCGGTACGATTGGACATGGTCGGGATCCTAGTCAAGGCTCGCTGCAATCCCACTTCCCGCAACGATCGTGGAGAAACGGTTCTAGAACTTGCAATTTTGCGTGGATATACTTCCGTGCTGGAAGTTCTACTATCATACGGTGTCCCTGGCCCGATGCCTCCTCGGATTCTTCTAACTGCGCTACAGTATTGCATGACCCCCCGGGTTGTCAAACTCCTCGTGCGTAGAGGCGCCAATGTGCATGCCACCACCCCCGATGGGAAGACTGCGCTTTATCTTGCCGTCACTGAGTACGCCGAAGAAACGTGTTTGCAACTGGTCAATACCTTAATCAAAGCTGGCTGTAATCCCACTTTCCGCACCGCTCAGGAAGAAACAGCCCTCGAAGTTGCAGTTCGATACAGATACGCTTCCGTGATAGGATTTCTGTTCTCACGCGATGTGATCGACTTCATGCCTCCTCGCATTCTGCTCACTGCACTGCAGAGCCACACGGCCCTTCGTGTTGTGGACCTCCTTGTTCGCAACGGTGCCAATGTACATGCTACGACGCACGATGGGAAAACCGCACTCGATATCATCGTCACCACGTATGCAGAACCGATGCGTTTGAAGCTGATCAAGATCGTGCTTGAAGCTAGCCGCACGCCTCTGGAAGATGCCATCGAATGTGGATATGTTCCTGCCGTGGAATTTTTACTCTCGCGCCATGATCTAAGTCCCATGAGGCTGCCTCCTCACATCCTGCCAACGGCACTGTCGCATCGTATGCCCCCCCAGGCTGTTGAATTCCTCGTTCGTAGTGGTGCAGATGTGCACGCCACCACACCCGATGCCAGTGCAGAGACTACACTTCATCTTGCTATCACCAAGTATTCAGAGCCGACGCGATCGGCCTTGGTCAAGATCCTAATCAAAGCTGGCTGTAATCCGACTTCTCGCAATGCTCAGAGGGAAACGGTTCTGGAAGTTTCTGTTCAGCTTCGATTCAGTTCTGTTGTGGGACTTTTACTCTCGTGCAATGACCTTGGCCCAATGCCTCCTCGAATCCTGCCAACTGCACTACAGCATCGCATGCCCCCTCAGGTTGTCGAGCTCCTCGTTCGTAAGGGTGCTGACGTACATTCCACAACGCATGATGGCAAGACTGCACTTCATCTTGTTATCACTGAGTACGCAGAACCAACGCGTTTAGACGTGGTTAAAATCCTGGCCAAGGCTGGTTGTAATCCTACTTCCTGCTCCCGCGATCCTTCAAGTTTTGGGGGAACGATCCTAAAAGCTGCCATTCAACGTGGATACACTTCTGTGTTGGAACTTGTGCCCCCACGCCGTAGTACTCTCAGACCACCCAGTGTCGCCGGGGGAAAAACAGTCCTAGAAGTCGCCATGGAACGTGGGTACACTGCCGAGGTGGAACACCTACTTTCTTATGATTTCCCTGGCCCGATGCCTCCTCACATCCTGCCAATAGCGCTACGGTACTGCATGACCCTCAGGGTTGTTGAGTCGCTGCTTCGCAAAGGTGCCAACGTACATTCGACCATGTATGGTGGGAATACTGCGCTTTACCTCGCCATCACTAAGTATACAGAGCCAACGCGCTTGGACTTGGTCAAGATCTTGATCAAAGCTGGCTGCAATCCCGTTTCCTGTAATCCTCGGGGGAGAACAGTTCTAGAACTTGCAATTCGACGTGGAGATATACCCATACTGGAACTTCTGCTTTCACGTAATGTTCTCGGCCCGCTGCCTCCCTACATTTTGTCAGTGGCATTACAGCATCGTATGCCCCCAAAAGTGATCGAACTTCTCGTTCGCAAAGGCGCTGATGAGCATTCCACAACGTACGACATAAAGACCGCGGTTTATTTTGTTTTTACCGAGTACACAGAACCGACGCGTTTGGAGTTGGTCAAGCTCTTGATCGAAGCTAGCGGCCGCAATCCTACTTCCCGTAGTATCTGGGAGCGAGCAGCTCTGAAAAATGCCATTGAATGCGAATGCGTTCCCGCGGTCGAACTTGTGCTCTCATATGACGTCCTTCCTTCAGACATCCTCTTCTTCGCGGCACGGTGTCACTCCACCCCCCAGATGGTTGAATTGTTAATTCGTCATGGTGCTGCGCAGCATCTTACTCCGGCCGACGAGGATTCCCTGCTTCAGATTGCCCATTCTTCTTATGCCGAACCAGCCCGTCGGCAGATCGTGGGCGTTCTTAGTGCCGCAAGGGATGCGGGGAGAGCATTTCAAGCACCAGAGATGAGAGATCCATCCACGTTGCGAAGCAACGGAGATTAGGGTCGATGGATTAACTCAGTAGGTGTCCAGATCTTACGCTGTCACGCGGGGACACTCATGTTTCCTACCTCAGTATACCTACTGCAAACAGTTGCCTCTCGTATTCTGCGCTGGTAACTTAGCTGAGAGATTGTTATGTACCAAGGAACACTGTCTGGTTTGGGATCAGGTATAATGGGTGATGAGAACTGTGGGATACGACGCAGTCAAGTAGAATCAGGTTTTCGGAATTGATCACTCACGCTGCGTCAGTTTTCTCGACACTGAATACTTGCTGAAGGGTATGTATCTGCGGGATGGTCCTGCCTGAAAGGGTGCATTTTTCGAGCGCGACCGCGGTCATGTCCGTGTGGACGAAGTTCTGCGTTGATAGCACCGTGACTACACACGAACTCAAGGCGCCGAACTAGGTTGCTGAAAAGTATCCGTTGGGCGGTTCAAGCTGAAAATGGGATGTTCGCCAAGTACGACCGTGTCCGTGTCCGAGTCGATCCAGAAGTAGTACGATTCTGAGTCTCTGATTTGTCAGACTAACCCCGAAATGGCGTGAACTTTCGGACACAGTTGAACTCAGCTACTACCTTCGTTGCCTATGGTACTGTTTCTTCATCGTCCTTGCGTCTAAACTGGACAGTTTACACCAATGGAGACAGGGCTACCTTAACATCTCTACTTCATGCTCACGACGTAGTAGTATCCTCCGCAACTCGTGCTGCATCCGTCTCATGTCTGGGTGCAGTGAGTAGGAAGCTCCTCGGTGAACTCCTCGCGAGCGATGAGTGGACGCGTGTCGAATACGGTCGGCGCATCACTACACCCCCGCCTTCTAGCACCAGCGTGACCAAACTCAGGTGAAACCCATCGATTTCGAGGACCTTGGAAAGGCAGGGCTAAAATCCAGTCGGTGAGGCGTCGTTTTCGTCATGTTGGACACAACACGGGCCAGCGCGGGGGCGCGGCACAATTTGAAAAGATCGATCGCGAGTGCGTGCGGTTTGTGTTCGTATTTGGGGTGGTAGGCTGATATCTGGATGATCGTGTCGCGTGTGCGAGACAGCGAAGATGAACGATCAGGCGCACGAACAACGGGTCGTGTATCTCTCGGTGTGCTGGGTCTCTGCTTTATACTACTATCTCCCAGTGCTTACCGTGTCGTCCAGTCTTCTGGAGCGACCCCAAGCTCGCCCCTTTTATACCCCAAGCAAGCCGATTACGCCTCTCTCCCTCACTCACGCCGCGCTGATTATCTCTTATCCCCACCACAGATCCGAAGGCCTCACGGAGCTTGCTCGTGCATAGCTCGGATTCGGCGATACGACCGTTTTCCGCCTGGCTTCCTCCAAGGTGCCAAGCGCGTCGAAGAACGCATTGCCGAGTCCATCTTTAGGTATGTCGCGCGCTGGTGACCATCGTTGTCTCTGTCCGTCCCATCTGACATCCTACCCACTTCAGTCCCAGTGCCGAGGTGCGTGCGTCGTTTGACCATCGGAAGATCGACTGATCCGTGCAGGTCTCCCTCCTCACCATCGACTTGGCGAAATCTGGCGCCCTCAGTCCTCCGCATATTCCTGCCGACGTGAGCGTGACCAAGGTCGATGTGGGCCAAGACGTCGATGTCATCCCAGCCGCATGGTTCTCCCTCTTGTCGAACAAGGCAGCAGCGCTATTGAGTGGCAAGTGAATAGATCCATTTCGTCCACCTGTTGACTGGGACCATCCGTCCGTGGTGACTAGTCTGGAGACTAGACTATGAAGCAACGACCGGTGAGCTTTTCGTTTTGTTCTGTCTGTGTTCTTGACTTTATGGAAGCTTTGCTCAGTGTCCACGCACTATGTGTATCAACAAGCAGCAATGTACTATGCGTACAGTATCACATAGATGCAATCTTACTGAGTGAATGGATTTGGCGAACGCATCATGAATGACATCGTATTCCGAGGATCGCTAATGCTGGCCTCGATTGCAAATGGTTACCATCACGGTCATGCCAGTCCTGGATACACAAAAGAAAAGCGGTAATTGGGCTAGAGATCTAGCATTTCACCCATGAAAAATGTCCATGCGCGTTCATTATCGTATCCACTTCGTACAACTTTAGGCTGATTCATCTCCACTCGCTTGATGTTCATCTAAGCCAACTCGACTTCCCTTGGTACTATCTGAATGCTTTCTGTCTCCACATCCTGCCCTGCATCCGCCTCTATGTTTTCCGCCGCCTCGTTCTCCACGCCACCTGCGAACACAATACGACTGCGGTCGGATAGCGTCGATAAGCCAAACCCAGAGTCAATCCCGTCTCCACGTCTTCCTTGAACGTCATGCTCGTGTAGTTCCCGTATGCTTATGATGAACCGAGGGGGGAGAGCGATCACGGGCGCCAGGAAAGTCGCTAAAAAGTACCGCCAACTGACGGATGGAAATGCTCCCCAGCTCTGCAACAGGTTGATGATGTCGACCAGGAGGAAGCTGTGATGAAGATGCCGTGGTTAGCCCTATCAGATGCGTCTCTCGGCGTTGACAGCAAAGGGGACGAGGATGGAAACATACGCAAAGAAGTAGACAATGCCTTGTTTGATGAGTAAATCGATATATCGGTTGAGTTGCCACTTCTTTGTCCTATGATGCGACTGCCTCACGAATTTGATGGTTGCGAACGTGCACAGCATTACACTGAAGATGATTTGCCTAGAGTAGGCCATTGGTCCCAAGATAACTTCTTTAAGTGACCTTAATGTCAACTCGCAATATGGATGTTCCAGTGTTCGGTTGACGAACCCTGCCAGGTAAACCACTGGTTAGTGTGGCGTACATTTGTACAGTGAAAATCATCTACACATACACGACAAAGCCTTTGGATCGCTGACAGAGGCAAAAAAAGCTGCGGTGGAGACGACCTCGCTGAAAAACAAGACAAGAAGTATACCGAATATTTGCCTTGATTGATTGTACAACGCCCATACACGCAGGACCATTGTAACTGTAAACCCTATTGTAATTTGATCTTCTCGTCAGAGCCCACCGAGCCACTCACAATCAGCCGCGCAATAAAAAAGAAAGTACAACCAAACCATTATAATCCACACCACTCTGCCTTGAGGTATTCACGAATAACATAGAGAGAGGCTTTGAGGGAACACTCACAGCTGTCGAACGAGATATCAGTCGACAATAAATGTACTAAGTAGAATCAGGGGCCAGGGCCAAGTACATACATCTAAGTACACACATCCATGTCAGCACATTCATCAATGATTGGTATCTGACAGAGCATACCTCTTCAGGGCCAGGAACAAATGTGGTGCCATCTTTCAATGTAGTCCGAGTTAGAGTTGAAATTAAGTCTGTATTGTGTGAGCCCAGGCTTACGGAAAGCAAAACCCCTGATAAACCCTCGAGGTGAGTATATAGTACACACATTACAACATCCATACACGCACACTAAATACAATAGGCCGCAATAACGAACCTATGAAGGCTTCGCTACAGCATATGCCAGTGAGCTGGGAGTTTTGGTACACACGAGAATGAATAGTATTGACACCCAGGTCCACGGTTTGCTCTGTTGTCTCATATAGGGTTATGTCAACTCCACTGTGGGACCACGAATGGGTGGGCACTAACCCAGATGTATTTTATCTTTATTACATTAACCAGGCAATGAGAAAACACTAGAATGCATGATATCGGAAAGTACATGCACTGTACCTCTTTTGGAAACACGAGGACTGACAATGCATAAGTTTGTGCTTCACCGTGGAATAGAATTAACCTTACTGTAATCGTATACAACAGCAGTGAGCAGGGCAACTGCAAGAAAGTTGAAACCAGTGAGACTAATCATCACGAGTGTGGAATAACATACGAGACATATATTTATTCCACTGCATGGAAATAAGTGATGACTGCTGAACAGAGTACATAATATCAGTGGATTCCGGTTGAGAGGTAATAAGAAGTGCGAAAGCTAGCAAATGGCTATGGGGTATTGTTCCACTCAGACTGGTGGGTTCATAAGACCACTGAATCCGTTTTATGGAGCCTATAGAACATCGCATTGAGCATTACGAAGCTGATGTGGCTGGAACATGATGTACACTGGTGGAGTAGCCTAAGTAGATTAAGCGCACTGGCACCTTTCGAAACGACTGGCGTTCCACCGTCGTTGGTCATTTTAGCCATTTTTTCTGCCCCTTCTGTGATCCACGGCTCTTACATGGGTCAGATCTCAGATCCTTTTCCAGTACCCTGTTCGAACCCATTGTCAATCTGAGCCTGTATGGTTGGAGCAGCAAACATGATCTGCGGTGATCGGGTTGGATCCGAGTCCGTCCGCTGTGCTGAGATAAGTGATCGATCAACACATCTAGAAATGAGACATACTGTTTCATGTCACCTGAGACGATTCGCTACGGAATGATCAGGCCAAAGAACAATAAAAGGGCTGTTGCGTAATCCGAATGGTCATAGCATTAATGCAGTTGTAAATGTTTCCTAGTGGTTTGGTCTCCACACATGCCTTTCCGTCAGTACTAGTACCCTCTGCACATTTTGAGTAGTTTCGTGTGAATCTTACCCTCCACGCTAGCGGTGTCCACGGCAAGGACAGGTATAAGATGTGCACTGAGTGGAGAACGATCACCAAGTATCAATAAAGAGACACGTGTATACCAAGAGATAAAAGGGTCTTCTACTGAAAATGAGTTCAGTAAAGGTAACAAAAGACAGGGCGGGGGAATTTGAAGATTGACGAGGACCCACTGCCAGTGCACAAACAAGGCTCACTGGTACTCAAAAGAAAAAAACGCAAATAGAATACGATTGAGAAACTATACTATCCGTGGCATTTCTGGTACATGAAGAGTACACTCTCGGCGGTAAATCCAGCGGAACCATTCAATGCCAGCAGGTCGAGGATGGGAATGGAATAGTGGTATCATATGGTACAGGGAGCAGGCCCGACATGTACGACATCGCAGGCTAGCAAATCGGCAAGGGGGTCGTGGGCGGGGCGTGGAGGTGAGCGGTCAGGTAAGGAAAAACATACGGACCCAAATCCCAGAAAATCTGAGGCAGGGCTTGCATGGAACTGCCACATTTGCAAGTTGACTTTGTTCACCTTCGTAGGCATTGGAGAGTGGTCTGAGTGGCAAGCTCACTCTGAAGAACAGTGCCTCTGACAACGACGCCGTACTTACAACACACGAGGTCCCGTGTAAGGGCGCACTGAGATGAAACGGGATACTACTTACCGTGGGGAACAGGTGGACGGGTCACATATAGGAAAGCGAAGGTGCATTCTGTGGGACTAGCAGTGCTGAGAGTCCCTGCTCGCTAACGGTGGGGTTGACAACTGTGGAGTAAGACGCGGTAAAGTAGAGCCGGGTTTCCGGAATTGATCGCGCCGCATCAGTTGTCTCGACTCTGGAGACCTGTTGAAGGTATGTATCCGTGGGATGGTTCAACTTGAAAGGGAGCATTCGTCGAGCACGACCGCGACCACGTCAACGTGGATGTACTTCTGACTTGATGGCGCCGTAACTAAGCGAGCCCCCGAAACGCAGAACTAAGCTGCGGAAGTATCCGCTAGATGGTTCATGTGGGGAATGGGGTGTTCGTCGAGCACGATCGCGATTGACTGGCGTGACCGTGACCAACCCTGAAACGGCCCAGTGACTGTCTACCACATACTCACGTTGCCCATGTTACCGTCACTTCACCGTACTGGGACCTAAATTAACTGGTTTACAGCGACACTTCGTACCTGCGGGTATGAGCCAGGTAAGTTCTGAAGATGCCTTACAGCCATTGTGTCCTAGATGACTTTGCGCGCAAAAATGAAGTGCAACCAAGGCAACAATGTTGGGTGGTATAAAAATTTGTGGAAGCATGTCGATTCGACAACCGGTATACTCCAAGTTCCTCATACCATCTACTTATCTAATCAGAACCTCCGTTGAAGCATGGATTTAGCTCAGAGACCCCTACGTCTTCGAGACGATCAGGTTGATCGATGATGCCACTGATGGTGCAAAGTTCGTTGAAGAGTTTGCAACTCACTCCCGGTTTCTTTTTTGTGCGCCCCAACTCTCATACAAATGTTGACTTTCATTACAATACACAGTTTCAGGTTTTCGTAAAGGACAACGACCGACAACATTACGCGTCATTGTTGTCGGCCGGAGGACTAATCGCAAAGCCCGGTGCTCGGGTCTTCCCAAACTTACTACGATGCTCCAGCCTGGTTTTTTTCATCCGCTGCATCAGCTGCCATTTGCGCCTTAAAGTGTGATAGCGCGTTCGTTTATTTCTTGTTTCACCGTGATCATTGACCCCACTTCCCGCGGGGTCAGCTATCCGTTCAAACTGGGTGCTACTGCTACTCAGCGTAGGACCGGCCTCACTGGCGGATGGAAGTGCTGGCGGGGGTCCTTGCAAGGGCTCTCTGAATAAAATGATACGTCAGCGTCGAACCTTCGTTCGTTACATGGCACGCCACTCACACCCCGTTGCGCAAGGTTGGGCCAAGATTCCTAGGTTGATGTCAGTCCCGTGAACACACGCCCGAAATAAAGCACCGACCCGCTTGACCCCACATCCTTTCCCGACATGCCACCGTGGATCCCGGACCTGTCCCATGCGTCTCCCAGGCGGTGGTTCTGATGGATCAGTGCCGCCTTCATCCGTTCGCGCTTGGCCTTTTCGCTTCTCCTGACGAGCTGCATCAGTTCGGTCTCCCTCTCAATTTCGGCATGGCGCTCGCGAAGCCTCTGAAACTGCTCCCGGAGGGTGGCATGCTGCGCAGATACCTCGTCGAACAGTTGTACTACAAGCATAATGTCTTCTTCGCTCGCAGGTTGGTCCCAGAAGGCATTGTCCCGCTCGGGCATGTCAGCGACGCCATCGTCGTCGGCCATGTAGATCTTGTCAATCATACGGCTTAACATTGGAGGGCAAGGTTCGTGGCTGAGGTGAACGGTATGCGCGAGTTCTAGAGCCGGAAATAAAGGGCGAGAAAGAGATACAAGAAGGTCGGTTCAGCTTCGTTCGTTTGGCCTCTAGAGAAATGGGAATGGGACTCTGATTTGATGGGGAACTTGAAGTACAGGCTGGATTTTATACTACACGATGAGTGGCTCAAGAACTAATCTGAGAGGCATGACGTAGAACAAGGAATGTGAAACGATAGAGAATATTGATAAGGGATTAAAGTAGGTATGGCAACGCAGAGGAAAGGAAAAGAAAGTACATAGAGCTTGTCGGACTTTGAACCCGTTTCTTTAACACACACTTGACGCTCTTTCCATCGTTGTATGTCAAGGCCACCCACCATTCAAATTGATTTTCATCGCCTCGGATACCCTGGAGGTGATCGTAATTCAGTTAACCACTCCATGACCTCCGTATCGACGTGCTAGTCAAATCGGGGACATGTCTTACATGGGAGGAGATGAAGGAGGACTTTAATGAATACATTTGTCCTGGCCCTCTTCCTGTCTGGATAGCTCATCACACTCTTCGACGAGGCTA
Source organism: Wakefieldia striispora (assembly GCA_038090475.1). Taxonomy (NCBI): domain Eukaryota; kingdom Fungi; phylum Basidiomycota; class Agaricomycetes; order Agaricales; family Hymenogastraceae; genus Wakefieldia; species Wakefieldia striispora. The sequence continues at coordinate 1,419 of JBBPMU010000410.1, read as the reverse complement.
CTGGTACATTGTACATCCAACATTATCACCCCTTTTTCACGTAGTCTTCTTTGGTCGTTGTGGCTCCGAGAGCCACCCATTGGTTTTCATGCTTGCTTTGATGCCATGGGTCAACATGGTCCCACGGCACGCATGGGTCAATGGAAGGTCAATATTCAATATTCAATGCTGTGTACTTTGACGCTTCTGATGCTTGGCACAACGGAGAACTCGAAGCCCCAACAAAGCAGGCACGTCCCACTTCCCACTGTTTGTCCGTCGGATTCTTAACTTGAAAACCACTGACGAGGCGATTTGTCCCGTTTGGCGTCCACAGCACCATCCAATAGGGAACGACGATAGATAGCCCCCTGGCGCTGGCACCCGATTGCTATTGGATGTCACATCCTTGGATTGTCGTCAAACATGATCTCACGATGCAGCTCTAATGTATGCGATCATGTCATCACCCAGTGAGGTTGTGCCACCTAAGCTTGCAACCTCAGTCTTCCCCGTGTCCTCGTTGTCCTGTTCCGAGACACGAACACGGCGGATTCAAGTATATAGGCATAATGAGATTCTGACGGATACAGCCCTGTCAATGGGTTCTTTGTGGATCGTCACTGAGCTGAATCATTGGCAAAAAAGAAAAGACTCACTGGCAACGGCCTTGGACGGGACACCGCTTCCCTTCTGAACAGCATTATCATGAATGTGTGATCAGTATTGCAAGTAGGATGACAGACGACAATAGAATAGTAAGGTACTCAGCGTTAGACGACAGACAGAACGACGGAAAGAATACGCCTAATGTCACAACCAGGTCCCTGGCAGACAAACTGACCACGAAAACGAGATGATGTGGCACCCCCAAGGCAAAGCGTGATAACTATCTGGAGGTCGAACGGGCCGCAGGGGACGAGTTATACATGTTTATTTGCAAGAAGGCTCAGAAATAGCAGAGCCAACAAGAATTCCTAAGAACCCTAGTGCGCTGACGCTCTCAGGAACTTTGCTATTCAGCTAAGAGCTGTGGAATGAGATATGGTCACGAAGAACTAGATTTCCAGAATTGATCGCTCATACTGCCGGTGTGTCAGTTTTTCAGCTCTCTTTGGCCCGGTGACTGCTCCATTCCGACATCTGGGAAGGAGTCGTCGCCGTGCTCAAGCTTTACTACGAAGCCAAAGATACGGCCAGCATTCCTGACTTCACCGCATAGAAAGCTGACCCTGATGGTATGATAATCCGAGAGAAGATGGCTGCCAAGCGATGACATATGCTGTGATACGCCAAACTGCACGTCCGACACCGATTCTAAGTTGAAAATCGTGGTGCCATGAAAAGTAAGACCCCAAGAAATTGGTGCTTCCAGAGTTCCCCATGTTCTCTAGTCGTCCCATCGGTGGCTCTGGGCCTTTTGGGGCAGGCTACGTCACG
>JBBPMU010000409.1:0-24604 GCA_038090475.1 Wakefieldia striispora | reverse complement strand
GAACGTCACCGCCCAATATTCCACTCTTTTGCCTTCATCTCCTTTGCCTTCCCTTTTAGCTAATCACCTTTAGAACTTACTCCGACTGCTCGTCTTCAGCGACAAAGCCTCTCCTACAAGATCGCCTGACGTTTTGCAATGCCGCATTGTTCGGAGTCCTTGCGTTCAAGGAGAGTTCCATGACACAGTACAGGTCCATTGACTTTGATACTGTCGAAGCAAGGAACCGCTGCATTTCACAGCCAGGGACTGTGTAATGTCCGGGTAGGTTTGGCCCGCATCGTGAATATGAAAGTCTTCTTGATCTGCTGTCCAGCCTTGCCGAAGTACCTCTCCGTCTCGTGCGACCAGTGCAAGCTCCTCACGATCCAATCCCCGAATCGACCAATATCCACACGAACCCTAATGTCAATCTGGGCCCCACGAAGGTAGATTGGCGTAGTCATGCAAGAACTGGTGCATTGCGTGCCCATGCGTGATGATGTCATATGCATCAGGGGACTGGTGAAGGAATGATAATCCTATATAATCCTAGAAGTGAAATGATAATGTTATATATAGTATGGATAATGGATTATAATCTATTATCATTTTACCTCTAGGATTGTATAGGATTATCATTCCTTCACTGGTCCCCTGATGTGAGACAGGGTCTCAAGTGGGGCCAGAATCATTTCGAAAAGGGCTCCGAATAGCATCCGAAGTCTTAAACTTACATTCGCAGCTTTGGTAAGGCGCTGTCTGATGGATGAGCCGTGGTAGAGGTGTTGAGCGTATCAATGAATGCCACACACTGGCAGGGCTTGCACCCACTTGTGTCGCAACGGAGGGAGACATACGACGTGACGCTCAAGATAATTCCGTTAGCAAGATCCCGGGCTCGCCGCTGGACCGCTCAGAAGAGGACCGTCTCTTCCAGGACCGTTGAACAGTCCCAAGAGAAGCCGCTCGAATGAGGCGCTTGCAAAGGCTCGTAGCGAAAGTCAGCAACACGTTCAAGACTAGACAAAACCAGTGGCAATGATAAAAATGACACTAACTCTGTTAGAGAGCGGTACGTGTATGCAACGAGTTCGTGGCAACCTCTGCGACTCTGTCGATGCTGCGATCGGTCATGCTGTCCGAGATGGAACAGCCAATTCAGGAAATCTGTGCAGACCCAGAGTTGCGAGTATCCTAACGTTGGGGTAGTACATCGACCTGGATGAAGTGGTGTGTAGTAAGTCTGCAACCACGTCGACCAGTGGCGAGTTGTCCTTGCACGATTCCGGATCATAGTCGTAGGAGTTCGGAACAATGGAAGCTTTGTACCTGAGGGAACGCTGGAGTTGAGTCTATCAAGCGGAGAACTCACCCGATGTGTGTGCTTACTCAGCTTATACTACTTGGCCATCGAGCTCTTCTGGGATATCGCTGAGCAACCGATTAAGTGACACTTCTTGTGATGGGCCTGCAATGGAAAGAATAGGCACTACTTGAAGGCCGAAACGCCTGACCGGAATGTATTACCATAGATGAGCACGATGTTGAACCCAGCCTGTTCCTTGGATCCCAAAATCGTGTTCCGCGTTGACACGGCGGGGCAGATGAGAAAGAAACATCTCACGGGTTGATGATACTAATTTCATTCCCAAGGAGTAAACGTCACCTGTACATGTGGTATGGCCTTCTCCGATAGACGATATACGATGGGAAATGACACCATGTCCAACTCGATATATTTGACCCGTGGCATACTCTTGTCGGCACCGACGACATTTCCAATCTAGGGTATCTCAGGAGGGCCCGGGGGTAATGTCACGATGCAATCGACTTTCAAGAGCAGGTCCGAGTCGTCTATATGAGTGTAGGGTCAGTATAGGCTTTAGTGGGTGCGATGGGAAGTCATTGCTTAAGACGTATATGCACGCGGGATGAGTCGTTCATCCAAGCATCCGGCCTTTCCGGTCAAAGACGGAGTGTTATACCAAGCAAAAGGGGGAAGGGCCAATACTGGAAGTATATAGAGCGGTCCGAGTGGATCGTGCCACGCACTCAATTGGATTGCCTAACAGAACGCAAAGAAATCAGTACTTCGGTCGTATAAATGTACAGCCAGATCTAAAACGTTTTGGAATTGTTGTCGATACGAGAGTCACGGATGCGGGTTTTCGGGCTCCGCACCCGCCGGCGGGCCAACTTGAAGCTTCCTCCAACGAGTCGGCTACCGTCCTACCACATCACTACATGAAGTATCTCTTTGCTAAGCCCAAACTTAGTGTGCAAGCAGTTGGCGTGGCGAGGTGCAAGTCAACCCGGTGCGTGGAAACATCATAAGTAGACCTTTCGAATCATTGGCAATTCATTCAAAAAGCTTGTTTGGACCGGTGCTTCACACAACGATTGAAACATTAACTACGCCGCCTCTGTCTCCAGGACGAGTCGTCCTGACGAACTTCTCCTCGCGTAATTCCGAGTGTTCGGTTTGAGTTACCCAGATCATGCCCAGATGACTCTCAAATGGAGGTATCCATGACATGCCCATAAAATAGAGCAATGAACTGCGTACGAATTCACTGCTGTTCTCATCGTTTCATCATGGTTACTTCGGCTACCTTATACGCCATTTCTTTCGGGTTTATCGTGATAATCTATGTAGGTGGATGGTGTCTTGGGAGTTCAAGATCCTCTCTCCCATTACCCCCCGGTCCTCCTGGATTGCCGTGGGTCGGAAATGTAATCGGAATTAACATCAAGGCACCTTGGTTGACCTACCGCGAATGGGCAAAGACATATGGTAGGGAGTGGTATGTTAAGAAATACATCTTGTACGTTGACTCTCGCAGGTGACATCGTACATTCACGCCTCTTGGGCAAGGACATCATCATCATTAATTCGGAAAGGATCGCAAAGGAGTTACTTGGAAATCATTCCTCGAACAGCTCAAACCGTCCTCACTTGATCACTAGCGATCTGTACGTCCCTGCTTGTGCTGCCTGAGGGCGATCTTGACGATTTATTTAGATGTGGATTAGATTTCAACACGGGTCTGTTGCCATATGGTGACACATGGCGACTACATAGACGCTTTTTTAACCAAACCTTTGGACATAATGCGGCACCAAGGTTTCTATCCTTTCAACATGTTAAGACATGTCAACTCCTTCGAAGGCTGTTCGTGAACCCAAAACAATTTGACAAGCACGTGGTCGAGTACGTGTCTTGGGTCGAATATGACAATGAGCTGACTTGGTGCTAGATATACGGCCTCGGTTATTCTTCAGGGCGCATATGATTATGATCCCCCATCTCAAGACGATGATCTCTTCAAGCTCGTTAGCAAGGTGCAAAAAATTGGGATCTCCGTAGTGCGTCCAGACACTGCAATCATTGTTGCGACCTTTCCCATGCGTGAGTGCACTGCATGTCTCTCAATTCCCTGTTCTACCTTCCCCCTAGTGTTGAAGCTCCCAACGTGGTTCCCAGGCATGTCATTCAAAGCAGAGATGGCGATTGCGCGTAAGCTCGTCAGAAGCTATGTCGAGACGACATTCGATTATGCGTTGCAGAGGGTGGTAGGGTTCTATTGCACTCGGCTCATGCGAACCCTCATTGATTGATATTCTTGTGAAGCGAAGCCACAGCGACGCATCCTTTATGGTACATGACGCACTGGTGAGCATGGAAGGTGAAGAAAGGGAACCGGATGAAACACGGATCAAGGCACTTAAAGGCGCCTGCGCGACCGCATTCTTGGGTGCATAACATTTTGCTTACTTGGTACTTTCTCCTACTCACTTACCTCTGCATCCTGCAGCCGCCTCAGAGACGGTAAGAGACACTACACGTGTATCTATGGTGGTTCCACATTTAAGTTCACCTTACTATGCGTTATTTAGTCTCAGTCGGTCTTGATGTCATTTTTCCTGATGATGATGTTGAACCCAGCAGCACAGGCGAAGGCCCAAACACAAATCGACATCGTTGTGGGCAAAGCCCGATTACCGACGATAGAAGATCGCCCTTTGTTGCCGTACATAGATGCTATTTATCGGGAAACTCTGCGATCCTGTACTGTGGTCCCCTTGTGTAAGTGATTCTATGCCTCCGCTATCACTTGTTGCCGACCGGTCGAACCTTGCAGCTATACCCCATGCAGCCGTGGATGATGATGTGTACAATGGATTCCGCATTCCGAGGGGTGAGATCATCTTTTCTTAAGGCTTAAGCGATCAAAGGAATTGATCCCTGCTTCCCAGGTGCTATCCTTTTGCCAAACCTATGGTCAGTAATATTCCGCCCTTCTTTGAGCCTACGCAGATCCTAATGTATTCGATCATCACAACAGGGCTATGGCCCACGACGAAACCAGATACCCCGACCCGGAGGCATTCATTCCTGAGCGCTGGTTTAACGACGACGGATCCCTCAAGCCGAACACCACCGAACATCTTGCGTTCGGCTTCGGTCGACGTATATGTGTCGGACGCCACTTCGCCGAGCGCTCGGTGTGGTCCGTGATGGTCCGGGTGCTGGCGGTGTTCAAGATCCTTAAACCCCTCGATGAGACTGGATCTGAAATCAATGTTGAACCAGCTTTTACCGGCGGACTTGGCATGTGCGTGTTTGTGGCGGATGAAGGGCTGTTCACACTCTTGTGTGGTACTGACTTTGACGGCCGCATCACTTTGCAGACGTCCGGTTCCGTTCCCGTGTAGGATCGTACCTAGAATACCACAAATGGGTATGGATATGTTGGAACAGTGGATTGCTGCGAGCACTGAGTCGTTGGGATATTGAACGACACAAGCTCGTCGTGAAACGACCGGGTTTCCCGTTGAGTTACGTTGGTTGATATCTTTGCCTCGATGCCCTTCGTATGACTTCCTCTTTCCTCCATTTTACTTGACATTGTCTAATAGCCAGTAGTTTTCCCGTTCCGAGTCGAGTCTCCGAACCGAATTCCCAGGAATCTGTTTCTACTCTCTATCCCATTGGCGAGGCCAACTGTCGCGTTGATCGTTGGGGCTATACATGGGACATACTGTACATAGGATTGTGTTTTCACACAGCTCTGCTTTTGAAGGGATTCCGAGTTAGATTCGTGACCAGTCCGTAGTACGCGCACTATCAACTTGAAGCCTCTGACATCTCACCTACCTAGGGCGTGCGTCATACCCGCCATCAGCGTTCAGCGCTAGCACCACCGAAACTTACGCCGAACTGTCTAGTCTGTGGCACCAATGATCGAAATGATGTTGACCTCCGAATGCGCTTTCAGTTGCCTACCGCATCATATACGCAGGCCGGAAGAGCACATGTGAATGTATCAACAATACTACTTGCAATTCGAGTCCCTCAAGTTTCAAGTCTGGTGAATGTCATGCTGGCTCGCTTGCTACATGTATCGCTCCTCGCTGAAAACGGCGCAAGGCGGCGGGCATCGGCATTGAATATTGAATATTTCGACCTCGTACTCGCAGTAAGTACCGACAAACAAGTGTCTAAGAACGAGCCCGAGGTGTTACACAAAGCCAATCGCCCACTCAGCCTGTTCGCTGTCCTTTCCGTCGCCTCACCCATGAATTGAGTGAGAGCGACCATCTTGTGGGCAAAGAACGGTCAGAATTACGAGCCTATCCCAGTCCATTCTTCCTCGTCGTCTTGCTCTTGCTTCGTATCTACAGTGCCCTTGGTCCGATGACCCCCAATCAAATCGCTCCCGGCGTCTATCCTTGTCAACCCCAACATACTCTCATGCACTGAACCATTCGGGTAAACGTTTGGCATCGTCGCCAGCGGCGAAGCAACTCACCTTTCCCTGCAACGATATCGTCCGCGATGGGTCGACTTCCCGATGTGATGTATCGGGTAGACACTCCTCTGGCGATCAACGGCTGTGAGAGCAACTCCTTCAACTGCGCTTTCAGAGCTGACGTCTGGGCGCCGGCCCGTTTTCTTTGGTGTTTCGTCGGTCCACGGTCATCTTCAGAGGCACTGGTTGAAGCGTCAGTCGTCCACGGGCTGGGCCAAGGCTGAGCACTACTCACCTCGCCAAGTCCGAGTCGAGTTCAATCTCCATTGCCTCTGCGGCTTCCTTCAGCCAGTTGCGTTCGTGGTTCTGTTTTTTGATGCGGTGCTGCTGAGCGTCAATCTGCCGAGCCAGTCGGATTCGTTCCTTGAGGGGATCCAACAACGTCAACTCGATCGAGATCTCTGGTATGTCTGCGTCCTCTGAGAAGGTCATATAGGAAACAGGGGAGTGTGAAGATGGATCCGTTTTTGAAAATCAAGATCCACCTACGACGACCTAGGCTGGAGAACAACGCTCTCACGATTCTCCTCTCGTCTGGCGAGCACATGAGTAAACTGAAGCCGGTACGCATTGCGCGCGCAGTTCGACCGTTTCGGTGTATGAAAACATCCGCAGAGCGCGGAACTTGGTAGTGTATGACGTGGTCGACTGCTGGAATGTCTAGTCCTCGCGCTGCGATATCGGTTGCGAGGAGAATGCCGTTGGAGGTCGCCTTGAACCTGCCATAACGGATTGAATTGTAACACGGCAACGATATATCTATATCGGACGAGATACCTATCGAGGTTCTTGAGGCGTTGGCGCTGCTCGAGCTGTGAATGCAACGGGAACACTTGCAGATTGAGAAGCTCCAAAAGGGGTGTGAGACGTCTGATACCGTCGATGGCCGATAAAAAAACGAGGGAACGACCAGGATATCGAAGTAAAAAGTAATATAGATATGCATCCTTATGGGTTTGAGGATATGAATGATATCTGAAGAAACACGTATTTGTGGCAGTACCTTTTCCGATGGAAGGCACTCAATTTTACTCTCTTGAAGTGTGGAAACGACGCCGCCCTTCGGGCTAATGTCGATGACTTCAGGCTCAGGATCCCGGAAGTCCAGCCGAAGAAGGAGATCGTCTGTAAAAACGTACGCCATCTGCTTTAACCCAATTGGATCTTGAATGGTGACTCACCAAGGGTGCTAGGCGGTGTGGAACTACCCCTTTTTCCGGACTTGGGTCTGGAACGTCGCTTCAGGTTTCGTTGAAGGTTCTTGCTCAGCGTCGCAGAAAATACAAGCGTTTGCAGTTCTTCGGTTGGGAGCGAACTTGTGTTTGTGTTTGGATCATTCGATTCGGGTTCCATTTCATCTTCTCTGAATTAACAATGTCAGCGGCACCACTCCGTCGGAAGTAGACTATCTCACTGTGACTGGCGAACAGTGAGACGGAGAATATTATCCATCTCAGCAAAGTGTCCAGCTTCGATCATGCGATCCGCCTCATCCAATACGAGAAACTTGAGACTCCGAATTTGTAGAGCGAGAGCTTCATCCTTGAAAGACAGGGTCATCTGTATGCGGACGTAACGAATAATCTCGTCATAGACCCACCTCTTCGAGAGTATCCCACAATCTCCCGGGTGTTGCAATCAGCACGTCAACCCCACGATCGAGAACTCGACGTTGTTTTTGGGCTGACATCCCTCCGACCAGGATCCCGATGCTGACCAGGGGCAACGAAGACACATGGTGATTCTCGTGATCGGGCGTCTTTCCCTTCATACCGCCCTGAATCTTGGATAGATCCGCTTCTTCGGATTCTCCCTTGACCGCGGCAGCAATAGGTTTGGAAAATGTATTCAGATGATCGGAGACTTGCAGTGCGAGTTCCCGGGTGGGAGCAAGAACCAAGGCCTGGAGGTTACGTTTTCCAGTAGGATGATGCCTTGGGTGTGAGAGGATGAGATGAAGAATGGGTAGTCCATATGCAAGTGTCTTTCCCGAACCCTACAAATGGCTGTAGCGGAACCAGTACGCCGAAGAGTGCACGAGCCATACCGTCTCCGCCACGCCAATGATGTCCCGACCAGAGAGCGCAAATAGGAGCGCTTGCGACTGGATTGGTGTAGGGGAAGTAAACGACTTTGTGTGCAACACCTGTAGGAGGTGAGGATGTAATTTGAACGAGCGCCATTTCGGCAGGAGTGCATCTGCAACATAAATGGCTTATCATCGAACGGGATCACACGAAGGAACAAAGGAGGCTCCCACCATCAAATGAAACACCTGGCTGCGGCAGGACATGTTTTGTTGAGCTGGCAGGAGGGTCGGTATCTGCAGCTGAGGGTTCCTCCACTACTGCACTATCTGGCACTTGCAAAACCTGGCAGATGGTTCGTCATGTCAGACAGAACGACAAATTTCACGGAAGGTAAACGAACGCCGAACTTGACGACTTTTCCGCCATGTCTCTCCTCGTAGATGACCTCAACGTTGTCGACCTCCTCCAGCTCGAGAATGCCGTCGTCGCCGTCTAGGCCTGTGTCGACCGGTCGCGCAATGGGTTTCCATGGCAAGTTGTCGAGTGATCCATACTGGACTTTGGTTTTTTTTGCGGCAGACACGGGTTGTGGTCGGATTTTTCTCTTGGGCATCGTGCAAATAAGATTCGGGACCTTTACCTACCCTTGCGGCAACTTGCAAGGGCCGCACTTCGGAATTCGGATGCTTTATTGTCTACTAACGTTGTTTGGCTAGACCGTTTGATCCAAACACGGTCGCTAGTGCTATAAATGGTCCTGACTCTACTACTTAGTGTGGGTCATCCTATCCTATACACGCGCGTATCTCCGATACACTTACTTCTGGCGCGTCTGCTCGTTCTCGTTCTCCACGTTTTCTTGCAGTATTTTTCACCGTCTCAACTGATCTGTTTTTGCTACGTTCGATACCCCATTTCTTACTCAGTTATTCGCTTCATTCTGGGTGAGTTGACGTGGATGGTCGGCCACTTGCGGCGGTGATATCTGATTCACGAACCTGGCAGCGCACACCCTTGTATCATGATTCCACTACCTGTCGAAGTCTGGAGACACATCTTCTCGTTACTTATTCAAGTCCCCGGTGTGCTGCTCTCTGACCGCCTCGATCCCTTCTCCGAGACCCGTGGGGCAGATCTCTACTGGAACACGTTGCCGTCCACCCGGTTAGCACTTCTACTAGTCTGCAAGGACTGGTATTCAATCGTATCAGAGCTCATTCACGAGCATATCTACCTCACTTGCTCGAAGCAAGTCGTTGTCTTTGCTGATCGCCTCGAGGAGAGCAAGGCTTCCGATGGCGTTCGCGCACTCGGATCGCTGACCCGTCGTGTGGATGTCCAGCTCCATAATCCACATCAAGACGATGCGAGACACGTCGCACGCCTCTTACGATGCACCCCCAACCTGGAGATCTTCGTTAACAGCAATTTCTGCATGTCGCTAACACCCGGTGCGCAGACCATCCTCCCGCCTACGCAGACCCCCTCCGAGATCATACAAGCGCTCCTCGCAACCTCAGCGCATTCCCTCCGTAGGGTGGAGTGGACTGGCAATGAGAGTCCAGCATGGAGCGACTTGATGGACGTCCTGCGGGAGTTGCGCGGTCTTCGTAGCCTCACCCTTGCCAACATATACGGTTCATTTCCCGAGAAACCCCGTCAGGAGCACCTTATCTTGCCTAACCTGAGGACCCTGATTTTAGGAGACAGCCCTTCGTTCTCACACGCCTCCCTTGGGAATGTTCCCCTCAATACCCTCCTTCTCATGCTCTCCAAGTCGCCTGATCAATTGCCTTGTCTGGATCGCCTCGAAGGCTTTTCCCCGTTCAGTCCCGATTTTTTACGAACCCACGGACATAAGATTCGCACCGTGAGGACCGTCGCTTATACCCCGCTATTACCCGAAATCATTGCCAAATGCCCCAATCTCGAAACGTTTGTCACCATCTTTCCACACCAACAACTCGATAACCTGTATCATCCCTCACTCAAGCGCATTGGCATTTTCCCCATTAGCGAAGACCTCGTGGGCGTCCCCCCGCAGATATTCGTCGCCTACATCATGAAACCGCTCGAGGATCTCATGTGTCAGATCGAAGAATCGAATCTGCCACAGCTGTCACAAATTCGAATTCGAAATACCGGTACGTTGGCAAAGGTGGTAGAACACGCTTGCTTCATCGATAAGTGGCAGCAACGCTGGAGGTTGAGGGGCGTGCGGTTTGATGACAAGGATGGGAATCCTTTCGAAGCAGAGATCCAGCCAATTACCAACGATGGCTCCCGATCGAGGCGTCCCTGAGGCAGATCAATGTTCTTATTGTTGTTTTGCCTATTGTTTTCGTTTATTTCATTTTGATGTTTGCAGCATTACATGTCGTCATCCGTGCGCGTCACAGGCTATTTTGGGGTTATAACTTATGATAGAGAGTCTCTGGTTTCGTCTGCAATCCCTCCAAGATACAAATCACCCCCTCCTTAATGGCATCCATCATGTCTGTACAGCTATATTTTGGACAAGCACTAGCACATACTTCCACTGCATAGGTTGTGACATTGTCACTTTATTAAAGTAGGTCGCTCGTGGGAATTCGGAGACAACTCCAGCTTCTCGTTGGCTAGCCGCTGGCGGGGCTGCTTTAATAGTCTCACTCCAGCGATTGGCGAACAGCTGGGAAAAAAGTAAATTCAGGCTTGCTGTACGCTACATCGACGAGAAGGTGATGAATCCCCGGCCGTCTACAAGGTGCACGTTAAGTAAGTCCATGCCACATTGCATAGGTGAACTGCGAAGCGAGCTTGTGAGTCAAGGTCCGAGGCGTTGCAAAAAATGCGGTCCATGTGCTGATAGGCGCGTTGATCCGCGGCGATTCTGAGAGCGTGTCATCCCTGTCAGGGGAAGCATGTCTATTGGCTGTGGCGCCGTCCAGACCAGCACTAGTCACTCACCATTGGCAACGTGGCATCACGGCGCACGACGTTCCCCGAACAGGGCCGACGGGGACATCGTGACAGGCACGACGGGTGACTTCTTAGCCTGGACAGCCTTTTGGCGCAACGTGACGAGCCTCGTCTGCTTGATGCGCCTACCCGCCTTGCCGAAATACCGCTCCGTCTCAAACGACCAGTGCAAGCTCCCCACGATCCAGTCCGCGAGGCCGTCGACGTACACACGGATTTGATCGTCGATAGCAGGGCCCCACGAGGGCAGACGGGCGCGGTCGCACACATACCGATCGATGGCCTGCTTGCAGAAATCGCCGACGACGTCGACGGCGGCTTGCAACCCCAATCCTTGCTCTTGCATGATAACGTCGATCATGTTGTGGGTGTGTCCTTTGGATTGCTCGACGTCGTACGAAAAGATGTCCTGCCAGCGCCCGGATAAGACAGGCCCCACATTTGCCGTCAAGCTCCGAACGACGTCCAAAATGGAATACTTACGTTGGACCACGTGACGAGGTCGTTCGTGGCCTCGCCGAGGCTTTGGATGACGGGATGGTTCATGACGTCATCGGGGATGTGCAGGTGGTGGGCGTATTCGATGAGTGCCCAGCAGGGCTTGCACCCGCTCGTGTCGCGGCGGAGGGCAATGTACGATTCGAGATCAGGAATGCTGCCGTCAGCGCGGTCGCGAGCTTGCCGGTGGATTGCTTGGAAGAACAGGTCCATCGTCTCTCGGAAACGTTGGAGCGTACCAGGGGCGGCAGTTTGGGCGATCCGCTTGCAGAAACTGACATCGGGATGCGTATTGCTCCAGGATAAGATAAGGAGACACATACTCTGTCGTCATCCGATTCAGACGCGCGGGTGAACGGTACGTGTGGGGGTGATACATGGAGTTCATGACGAGGTTGGCGACCTTGTCAATACCGCGATCGGTCATATCGTCCGAGAGGTTGTCGAGATGGAACAACCAGTTGAGGAAGTCGGCGCAGACCCGGAGTTGTGGGTAACCGACGTCGGGATAGCACATGGCGGTTAGTTTCCCCCCTTTGAGGGCGTGAAAGGCTCGACGGGAAGCATCGTCGAGGTCGGGATCGCCATTGAACAACCAGCGTTTGGACTCAACGGAGACGAGCTTGTGGTTCCGGTCGATGTGGAGGTCGAGCGTGCAGTGCGAAACGAGGTCAGGAAGGAGAATGGTTGTAGGCGTTGATGGGGCGATGGAAGAAACGAGGGACATCTTGTAGTGACAGACAATATGCTAAATGAGCGACAATGTATAGCTGGGCGGGAGGAAGGGAAGAAGAGATGCGATATCATGATGCATGTCGACAGCATCTTATAACCGCGAGCGGGGCTAGGAAAGAGTTGGACTCAGAGCCAATGCAGGACTGACCATTGCAAACCGGACTAGTCGAGATCAGCCACAAATCGCATCGCGATCAGTTGTTAAGAAACGACATCTCCTCGGATATTATTGGTCCATGATTCCTTGGTCGGGATGCAAACCCAACCTACTGACGGCGCAACATCAGCAAGATACTGTCACAAATCTAGGCGAGTTTCATGAGGATGCTGACGATTGTCATGACCTCTCTGGTTCTTACAACCAACGGAACCTGTGATTGCGATAGTATCGGCCATGCATCACTGACCAGACACAGCGCGGGCAGTTGCGTTGAAAGAATCCAAACGGAATCTATTTGGACCCGGATCGATAAAGAAAAGAAATGACGTACCCGCCCACCAACTGACTGACGTTTCCAAATTCGCATACGTCCGTCCGCCGAGTTCGCTAATATCGCAGAAAGTGCACGCACGAGCCTGGAATACCATGATTTCCAAAGCATAATATAGACGTTGGGACGTGCCTCCGGTCGACAAAGACTACAATGCGAAGCACCGATTCGGGGGAAATCTGATCGAACTTTGCACCCAACATACTTAGGAATAAAAACAGACAAAACGAAATAGATGTCCTGGAAGTAAGAGGAAAGGGCCTATGGAGCGCTATGCAACACACAGCTGTCTCCACCCCTAAGCGGCTACCATAGGGCCATTGTTGATGTAACCACATCCCAAGCTAACAGTTCCATTCTGCGTAGTGCAAATTTAGTCGACTAAGAACGTGCAATGAGATAGTAATGGCAGTGCGAACGTACGTAGTTGTTGTCCGTACAGCACACCGGAAGCTGGCTTGTTGCGCACGTCTTTCCAGATGGAAGCCCGATCACAGTGAGCGTCGTACAAGTGGAACCGACCAGCCCGAGATTGGCCGCACTTGCGGGAGACAAACCAGTCGCGGCTGGGATATCGGGGACGTCGTTGGCCTGCTAAAGGGTAAGATCATTGCTGACGGGAAATGAGTATGGGGGTAGCCCACGTTTTGTACTTTGTCACAACAGACGATTTCGCCTGAGGGGCATTCCAGGCTACCCTGGGCAACGGCGAGCGCGGCCAAGGACGATACCAAGAGCAGGGATGTACGCAGCATAGACGTTTCAACTTTCAAGGTGGCGCTCGTTGTCCCAGGGACATGTGAACAGGGCTTTTATGCGCTGCTGGCACATTCACAGCTCGGCTGTCAGGCTAGTCAGATGGTCGATCTGTGAGAGACTTGCGCCAGGAAAAAGTGCATTGCCACAGGTTTACAACGTTACATTTAGCATGCGCCTGGAGTACTAGCTGACCTTGGCCGACTTGACCTACCCCAAAAATGACTGAAGCTGGCTGTTTGGCGACATCGGGATCCTCGGCGCAACCTTTGGGCATGCTCTTTTGGTGGTGCATGTCTATTGCAAGTGTGGCTAATACGTACCGCATACCTCTTTACAATGCCTCCAAGTTTCCTCTGGGGGTAAGTACTTGATTTTTGTGATGGTCCTTATAACTTAGGACCCAAACAATGGTTCGACCGACGCGCCCACACATTTGGGACCCTGAGGTCGCGGTGGTCCAGGAATTTGCGAAGTCGTCGTCCTTGCAAGACCGGGAATGACCATCGACTCATGCAAAACTTGTCAAAGAAGTCTACCCCATCTCTCCGGAGCCAGATACCGTCCAAGTACTACGTGTTCCATCTAAGCGCGGCGTGAGACACTTTGTCCCACCCTCCCACTCGAGCCTTCGGAGTCTCGACTTTGATTGGATTTCTTGGCTTCATCATATGAGCATCAAGACACATCCATCCTTGCACATTCCGTGAATGCCACTTAGAAAGTTTGCGAAGTATCACTTGCTAACCGGATTCCTCCGGAACCTCAGACGACTTGACTTGTCCGACCTGCTAGTCAGTCCCCTGCGAGGTCTTGATCCCATTTCTGATGTGGACGACATCCTGTTTTCTGCCATACTTGAGCTCAGGTTATGGTGCGCTTTTATCTCGACCATTCAGATGCTGAAGACAGTACTGGTTCGCAAGGCCTTCGGAGATTGCGCATACGTACAGGTTCGTTTAGAGGAGGGGCCCGAGGAGATCTGTGCATTCTACATTCAATGGACTGTTCATAGTTTCGACGACCGCGTGGCAAGAATCTCTGCGATCCACAACCATCCTCGACTGCTTTGTCTACGGACGGATACGCTCGTGAGTCTATCGGCCCTCACACATCTTCGTACGTATCCAGATGATCACACACGCAAGTAAATGGCGAAAAACATGGACATCTCTCTTGAAGACAACCCCATTGGTTTTTCGAATGTCCCCGCACGGACTCGTCTCGTTCGCCACAAGTTTGTCTGCACCTCGGTTAACTACGGCTCCAATTGCTTACCAACGAAATCAAGAGGACTTGGGAAGAGCGTCACCTCAACGTCCGTGGCTTCTTCGATATAAACGACCCCATAGATATTGAAGAGTTTCTTCTGGATCTCTTCCCTGGTCTAACACTGACGCCCGCCCTTGTGTGTTATTGACTTACCTCGGTGGTTGGAAAAGAGCAGTTCAGGCCATTGAGCCATTGATGGACGACGCAAACGGTAATACCACATCTGACAAGTCCGAAAACTGCATACGATACGATGGGTGGGCTGTTTCGATACATCTTTTCCCGAGCTTCACTTTGACGTTCGTATCGCCCGTGCCAAAAGTGCGCTTGCCAAGTGAACCTTCAGTTTCTTACATGTCGGCAGACCAGCATGTGACTCATTTTTGGTGAATATCTACACAGCCAGGCTAAGTACCTACTCTGAATGAACGTATACCCAACGCCATTGTTAATACGGATCCTCGCATTTAGCCCCTCACCTTGGTCTCATTTCCCGATCTGCACAATGACCCACTTGCGCGTCAACAGGTTGAATATGCTCCCAAAAATCAACGTCAACAACGTGCAGCTGAGAATAATCACATTGTACGGCATCGAGAAGTCTGGTGTGGGGAGGTCAACGAGGAGTGTCGGGGTGTACATCCTCTGCGGGATGGTCTGTCCAAGCCCACCCCACGACGCGTTCATAGTCGTCTGAATCCCGGCGCGGTCTTCCCGAACCGTGACGGGAAACAGCACAGCCGGTGGAAGGTCCCATCCTCTCATCGCGTCCGGAGGGTGCTCGGTATATTTGAGAAACGCCTTGCTCAGGTCGATAGAGAGGCGGAGCGTGCTCTTCGCTGGGATCGTCAGCGTCGCTTGCAACATCGACGGGCTGTGGTGTCCGTTGGCGAGGAGGAGCGGTGGGTGGTAGATGATATTCGATACGAGGTTGTCTGT
The DNA here is from genome assembly GCA_038090475.1 of Wakefieldia striispora. NCBI lineage: Eukaryota > Fungi > Basidiomycota > Agaricomycetes > Agaricales > Hymenogastraceae > Wakefieldia > Wakefieldia striispora. Next base: position 9,127 of record JBBPMU010000409.1, on the reverse strand, counting down.
ATACATATAGGGACGGTTGAAATGTATGAGGGTCGAGGAAAACGTACCTCGAGCGATGCCGCCGACCTCGACTTTCATCGTGTGCATCCAAAGGGTAACGAGTGCCGGGAGCGTTTCGAGGTAACCGACGGTGATGGGAAGGTGATCGTTGTTCGAGAGCGAGACGGAAAGAATTCCACTGGTTTGAGATGATCCATAAAGTGTGCGCTTAATCGAAAGGGGCGTCTGCGGGGCCAGGGGCGAAAGCGCTGGGGACAGTGGTAAAAATGGTGTTTGGGTGGTGAGATGTGAGTACATACGGTACTGGAAACTGTGTTCCTGGGGCCAGGACATTGCAATGTCGAGGTTGTCGTCTCCAAATTCTATGTCAATATCTGCTCCGCGTCAAAGGAGAATGAGACTCACATGAGCTTGGATTGTAAATGCTGAGGGTATCGTTCCTGGACGCCGGTTCAGGTGATAATTCATACTCGCCAACGTCGGACGTGAGGAAATGTATGGTGCTCGAACTTGCCACAGGACACGACGTATCGATACTACGATCAAACAGGGACCCAAAAGACCAGTCTAGCAAACAAGAAATTCTGATTAGTTTTGTACAGGAAGTAGAACCGCCCTGTGGACATCTCACCTCGCCGTTTCCCTCCACTTTGCCTCACTGGATCCAACACGGCCTGCACTCCTAGACTCAATTCGACCCCACCAGCACTCGAACGCACGTGAACCCCCAAGCCATGCCAATCAGCGTCAAACAATCGTTGTGGGTTGAGCAGCTTCGCTAACCCAGCGCGTGACTTGCATGGCAGGAGCTTGAGGAATGGGGTCAGGTTCTCCGTGCAAACGTGTTCTGAAGGGAGAGTAGCATATCGTAACGCGTAGGGGAGCGATTGTTGGTGCATGGGCACGGACGAGAGGGGAAACGCAGGGGTTGGAGACGATGTGCGTCGGTCATCGAGTGAGCCGAGGGAGGCGCAGAAAAGGCCTGCTAGAGCGTTGCGTAGACCGATCCAGCGTTCGTCCACACTAATGTATAAACGTGTGGAATGGCTGAGTTCATTGGCGCAAGAAAAGACAAGACTCACGGCAACGGCCCACCGTCTGCCATCCACGCCGAAAGCTCAGCGCCCGTGCCCACGCTGGGATGGTGGGGGTACCCCCAGCGATCATAAACCCACTTTCCAGCGTTGAGGGAAAGATGGAGCTCCGTGACCGAGTACTCGCGCAGGATCTGGCCGAGAGTGAGTGGGAAGAGGGTGTAATGCTGGGCTTGGGACGATGTCAGCACGGTCATGGGGAGCCGGGCAACGTATACCCACCTGAGCTCTCCAAGTCGCGTGGGTCGCGAGGCAAGGTACCCGCGAGGAGGATCGTGAACGTAAATGCAGTCACTACTTTGCCGTCGGTGAGCGGTCGAATCGTAAGGTTTTCATGGAATTGCTCGAGTACAGGTGGTATCGAGCCCGAAATAGCTGGGACGAAGAACAAGCCCATCGCAAGTGCCGACGTGAACAGCGCAGTTCTTTTGGCCATGACTTTCGTCCAGTAATACTAAGAACGACTTGCAAGGCGTCGGTCAACTTGTTCGAGTTGTGTGGGTTCAAGTATTAGTCTAGTAGTGGTACACAATACCGGTAATCACTAGTGGCAGTTGTGCGGTTATTCTTGAACTCCGATTTGCTGTAGACTCCAACTAATACATGTCGGCGTAACTCAAGAAAACATGCCAGTGGTGAATTCTACCTTTCTTGTGTCTCTCGTGCAGAGTATATACGGTCAACAATGATATCAGGCGAAGTGTCTTTCCAGGCTACCGGCGAGAGTCAATTTGCTTTCAAAATGTTCCACTTCGCGTCTCTGCAGCACCTGGCTGTCGGTGATCCATCCTGGAATCCATGACGCAATTTTGGCCGATGCTACGTGAGCTTACGGTCTCGGCCAAGACGCCTTTTCCACCCACTTCAAGCCCGCTACGCAGCCTCATTCCGTTCTCGAAGCATTGACCCGGTCCCATTCGCTTGAAACTCATACTACTTGACGCTGGATTACCCCACTTGTTAACGGTCCGTATGTGTCTCAGGAGTACTTCAAGACGAAGAGTTATTGTTAAGGTCCACCCACATAGCTCGATTCCGGATGTTACTACCCTTGCAGACGTCCCCTTGGGTATTTTCCCTCAGATGTGGGTACAGTATGGTATCGATTTAGGGGCGGACACTCCAGTCAAGATGAAGAGCTGTGAGGAAGCGTACCCAAGATCATTGAAAGATGGCTTGGAAGCACGTTATTGCGCAGGAAAATTCAGGATGTCCACGCACAGGATGGTCGGTTGATTCGCATTGTTTGTGCGTGGCCTTCAGACTAGGCAATCTGGGACGAGTACGGAAGCAATTGTTATTCCTCTGGCGTTCCAATCTCCTCGACGCGTTACAGAAGCTGGTCTAGTGAAATGGACTGATCCATAGCGGAAAAAATGGACGGTTTCTCCAAGTCAGGGTATGATAGATGATATGTTCTGCGCGATGCGTATTCGAGTTGTTCCGACGAGTGTGTCAACGGTCAGTGTCTACTGTCCAGTGCTAGGTGCCATATTTGATACCTCGACTTGCTGCTAGTAAGACTTGTTTCCTGAGACTTCATGGATCAACTCGGAGTGATGATGCACAAAACGGACAATGGATTCGTCTCGTTCGTCCCTGGTGCCCTAGTACTTCACCTGGTAGCCCGTTCACCGGACCAGGCAATTCAAGTGTCGTGCTTGTTGACAGATTGCAGGTCTTTAGATAATACAGACGCAGCTCCAGCATTGCAGAATGATCGTGACTTGATGAATCAGAAGACGACGCGTCTGGACAGATCACAATTTGTGCAACGTAACGGCGGTTGGCCAATAGGAAAATTGACGACGTGTCCTCTCGTTCCCCTGAGCTGTACAGCCGGGATCATCGTACCATCATCTGACCAAACTGCCGATAATTTTTTTCGGGAACTAATGCGCGCTGGAAGGAGGAACCACCAATATCGATGAAGCGCGAATTTTGCGCGACGGGTGACGCAATCGTCGACCCGCATTTTTCGCAGCACGCCTAGTATCTGAGTGGGGATTCCTGCTGTCAATCTGGCACATTTAGGGGATTACGCTACGCAGTTAGGCTCAGGTTCATTGCCGGTTGCTACGTTCTTTAGCTAAGATGATAGCGATTTCTGCGAATGGCTTCCTTGGACCAGGTTACGTAAGCCGACTACCAACCTTTGGTAGAAGCGCCAAAAACTCGAAAGTATACCGGATACAGTCATATTTAACTACGACGATGGCTCGAAAGCTCAGTACACGTACACCCAGGCAGCTGCCTCACCCAGGCCAGTTTCACATGTCGTCGCCGTCAAGACGTTCGTTCGGCGTCCCCAATGCACTGGGTATACAGCAAGACAGCGAGATATCAGACGGCTACGACCACGGTCGGCTGCGGCGCGCGAACTCCTGGATACGACCAAATGTCCTGTCCAGATTGACGAGCCAGGAAGAGGAGCTTGGTGTTAAGCCCCAAACATCGGACCGACCGCCCATTCCGAGCGCACTGCACGCCAGGGAGTCAGACTCGACTTCGCTACCATTACTATCTATGATCGTGTTGTCCATCGTGAGTGTGCCGCCCGCCTCGTTCTACGATGGTTCTCAGAGTCATAAAGACCATGTTAGGGGAGTTCTTGTCTGCAAACGTGTCAATGCCGTTCTTGCTTTCCATGGTTAAAGGTATAGCTTCGCCTGACATCATATCGTGTGACTCCTCTGAGACCTTCGGTCATTCCAGGGTTTGATGAATTCCAAGAAGAATCCGATATTGCCTTCTATACAGGCATTCTAGGTCTGACCGTTCAATCTTTCATCGCTGGACGTGCCCTTAACTATCCGTGTAGTCGCTGCATTCTTTCTCACTCAATTTCTTACATCTCTGCTATGGGTATGCGTACACCATTCTGATACCTTTCACACTGGTTAACCTGGACACCCCTTTCTAAGGCTACTGTGGCCGATAAGCATGGTCCTCGGACTGTCCTCTTTCTTTCCTTGTTTGGAAGCGCGGTCACAGTTTCGATCTTCGGCACTTGCACTTCGTTCCGCCAGGCTCTCGTTGTCCGGTTTCTCCAAGGTATCTTTGCAGGCGCCGTCGGTGTAGCTCGCGGGTGCATTGCCACTATAACCGACACCACCAACGAAGGCAGAGCATACGCCATCATGGGGTAATCAAATTTTACACTGGCATTTTAGATGGTTGCCAACCAATACCTTTTCCTCTAGTTTTTGTTGGGGCTTTGGTGGTGTTGCAGGCGCCATTGTCGGGGGAGCGTGTACGTCGCCTTCCAATTGTTATCATTACGGTGGCTCAAACGTACGTTTCAGTCGAACGACCAGCGGATAAGTGGCCACAAGCGTTTAGCCCTATCCCGTTTTTCGTGGATTACCCATACTTCTTGCCATGTGCTGTTGCTGGCAGCATTATGCTGATCGGTGCGCCCCCTGACCCTTCTTCCACTTTTGTTCTGCTCACTTTCACGCAGGCTCGTTTTTGTCCCTTTTCCTTGGCCGTGATGGAGGGCCAAGGGAAGGTGCGATTCATCTTCCTCCGGAGAAAGTAGGAAATCAGCCGCTACCAATACCTGAAGAAGGTGAGGAGAGCATGAGCGTACCCTTTGGAGAAGAAGAACCTACAGGATTCTTCAGTGCCCTTAAGCGGAAAATCTCGGGTACATTCTCGGCCTATACTGGATCAAGCTCCCCGGTCATTCACCCCACTGAGATTTCGACCACTCCATCCGTCCCATTGATCTCGTCCCCAACCATAAGCAGGCATCGATTAAATCGAGCAGACGGGTCTGCGTATGGTTACGGTGGCAATCAGAGACATCGGGTAGCAAACACTATTACTCCCCGTCGCAGTATGGCAAGTACGTTGAGGAGCCGACGAAGCGCCCACATGGGTGGCAACCCGTCTTCCTATGAAGGGTCCGAACTCAACTTCACGCAGCGACTGCTCATGGCGAACGAGAACGCAGTAACAAACATTGCAGATTTGTGGGTTGCCGCGGCAATGAACGTTGATAACGAGGAGCGGTATGATTTCGATTCCGGTATGCTATCCGACGAAGAGCAAGGGGGGCTGGATGACGAAGAGGATATCGAGGGACAGGACGGTTATGGGACGGTTCGGGGAAGGATGGACTCGCGAAACACTGATCCCATGGCAATCTTATCGCAGCATGGTGGTCGTCCATCGAGGGGTACGTTTGGATCGGCTCGAGGCATTCCCCGACGCTCCGCGTCGCGTACGTCTGCGTTTGGTTCACCCATACCCGGGAGCGTCCGACTTTCCCGCCGGCCTTCTACGACTGGCCCGAGTATCTTTGCCCATGCCGGCGTTCGGATTCCGTCTGCTGTGCTAGATGCACAGTTGCGCGAAGCTGAACGCTCAGATGCATTAACTCCTATTCTCGAGCGTCATGGGTCTATGAACGACATCAGTGGAGCCGAAACAGGTGTTGCGGACGTTGCTGCAGAGAAACTTCCCTCCTTGACGTCTCAGCTTCCGATCTTGGTGATCATCCAGTATGGACTATTAGCGCTTCACAGCACAACCCACGATCAAGTATTTCTATCTTATCTTGTCACGTGAGTCGAGCATGGTCTTTCGGCTTGGTGAGAGGCTGATGAGGGTGACAGAGACTACGGATCTGGAGGGTTGAACCTGAAGCCGGGTCATTTTTCGCAACTGAGTGCGTGTTGGCTGCGTTTGAACCTCGAGTATCACTGATTTCGTTCTTTTGCAGTTGCTCTGATGTGTCTGTTCCAAATTGTGTACCAGTTCCACCTCTATCCGTGAGTACCTTGATCCCTTCTGCTATGGATGCTAAGCTTTTCTTACCAGAAATATTGGGCACGTAGACGCTTTGTGTTCGAAAAGCGCAAAGTTCTGATGATGTTATTAGCCCTCCTCGTGGACGTTTCTCGCACTTGGCGATGTTCCGTCTTGGTTCATTCCTCTTCATCCCAGCTTACCTCACTGTCGTCCTGTACCGTGTCTTCGCAAGTCCTTCTGACGACGGCAACTTTTTCCTCATGAGCGGTAGGTCTTTCCCTTCTTTCATTTCCGTACTTAGAGTCTTATGGTCTTGTCTTCTTACCAGCCCTCGCTGTGAGCACGTAAGCACACATTATCTCTGTTTCTTGTATTGTCGTCGACCTACCGGAATGCGCAGCGCGGTTCGGTATTGTGGTAACACGTTTGCGTACACAGCCGTGGCCATCCTCCTCAACTACAGTACGTCCCCTCGTTGAATCTGGTGTACCGCGACTGAGCCACTCTCGATCAGTGACCCCACCGGCAGCGGTGGGCTTTGCCAACGGCACTGCACAAAGTATAGTCAGTCTTGCGCGTTGCTTCGGGCCGATCCTTGGGGGCTATGTGAGTTCCCTTTTTTTTTCGCTTTCTTCGTCAGGTGCTGACACGTTGTGCCCCTGGACAGCTCTGGGCGGCAAGCACGCAAGACGATCCGTCTGGGTATCCACTTGGATTCCTTGCATGTTCGGTGGTGTGCGCGTTGGCCGTGGCACACAGCTTTTTGATTCGGTAATCCAATCGAACAGCGGGGAATTGGTACCCCTCCTTTCTTATTCTTTATTGCACGCATACCTTAGCACAGGCAGCTCTGCATACGGAGCTAGATTTTGTCACGTTTACAGTAAGGAGTCCTTGTACGCGTATTTGTATCACTCGCTGTCTTCACCCATCCCGTTTTGTGTCACTGTCATACGTAGAAATCGCCTCGGACTTTCTCACAGCCTCCGCGTTCGATTACGACAGTGGAGCAAGTAAACGATTAGGAAGGATTGTAACGTGTCTAGTCCAGGGAAGGTGCCACCTCAAGTGTCGTGACATCGCACAGACGAAGGCAACCAAAATTACGTATAACGGCCAGTGTGCCGGATCATGTCGTCAAGGTGTCGTTGCTCGTGTATCGTTTTGTCCAAAGGTCCGAAGTGCGCATAAAATAGAGTACCCGTAATGTATATGTGCCTAGTCCCCCGCTTGGAACGTGTTTTTATGTCTCAAAACATTTAACCCAAATATAGGATGAGGTGAAGGCGAACTTCGAACGTGCGCGGAGCTTGAGATTCAACTACGATGTGACCTGTGCAACCGAAACGCGTCCCACTCAGATCGACTGGATGCCCTTTTTAGAGACCACTCACACATGCGCGATTTCCGATATCACTCTCCGCCCCGTTTCCCTCGCCAAACAACCCCTCCCTCGTAACGTGTGCGTGCGTATGAACGTGTGTCAGCGTGCCACATGCGACGGTCTATGACCATTGCCCCAACGCCTCCTCATACCGACGGATAAGCAACCGTTCCACCCAGCCACCCCGTGGAAACGACTTGTCCCACCGGTTATGCAGATGGACGGCGAAGATCTTGTGCAGCGTCGCGTCGAGCCCGCCACCCTCCTCCAAGCCGTGCCCCTCCGTCCACTGGCCGTCGGCGCGATCAGGCTTGAACGGGTCCGGGACGCTGTTGTCGAGCCGGCAGGCGAGAGGATCGCTGAAGCAAAACGGCAGGATCTTGAAGGGAGGTATCGACGCGGTGAGAAGGCGGCGCCAGAGTCGGAGGTAGAGAATCGCGCCCCAGTCAGTGGAGGATGAGCGTGGTGGAGTGGAAGTGGACATGAGGTGGAATGCTTCGCAGAGATAGGGCGAGTGTTGTTTGAAGTGCATGAGTGCGCCGTTGAGGGCTTGGTAGGGTTTACCTGTACGCGAGCATGGAGTAAAGGGGAGGGTGGAGAAGTCAGACATGTGCATAGGAGGAGTAAGAACGCGCGATTCACCCCAGCAGTCCCACTGCGTGACGAACTCGTGCTCGACGAGCGGCTGGAGGTCGCGTGTGAGGAGCATGTCCATGTCGATCCACATACCACCGTAGTGCCAGATGACGAGCAATCGGACGAGGTCGCCATCGAGCCATGCCTTCTTGTCGTTCACTTGGAGTAGCTTGCTCGCCTCCATCGCTGTGCCCTTGGCGAGGGTGGAGATGTTTGCGATGCGGAGCGCGAACGACTCGGGGTAGTGTAGGAGGTACTTTTGAATAATCGGGTTCCCCTTAATGTCGCCGTTTGACCAGAGAACGAGGCGGGAACGGAGTAGGTTCTGCGTGGCGAAAAAGGATTTCAGCATGAGTTCTTGTCGTTCTCCGAGCGGGGCCAGGTCTGTACGCCAATACGTGTGATACTGATGTCGACGGTCGGGTGGTATCCACGCGTCATGGTGCGCGCCGTGGTCCGGTGGAGAGATGGTGCCAGCAAAGGCATAGCAATCCATGCCCAGTCGCATGGGGACACCTGCCTGGACCTCGAACCGCTTCTGTCCATACAGCTCCTCTGTGACGTTGTACAATGGGCTGACCCTGTCTGGGTCGAAGCAACCGGAGAGCGGCGCGACGGGTTGGATCTCGTTGGCAATCCAAGTGCGGTCATAAAAGACAAGGTCGACATGGAGATGGGGCTCGAATGCGTACCAAGCCCACAAGAGCGCTAGCAAGGTGATGGGTATCGCAAATATCGCGATATTAAATAGTGCTCGAGGTCGCATCGTTGTAGGTTTGCCAGGATGTGTGCACGAAGATACAGATCGTCTTAGCCGGCCCCGACGACGCAATGGGGGTATTCGAGTCAGGTATGGGTTTGACTGGCGACGTTTTGGGGAGTCGTGGTCGTCGTAGATGGGAAGAAGGCTGTAGAGAGCTGAAGACATACTATTTCTACTGACAACGATCTAAGTATATTCAAAAAAAAAAAAACTTGCAAGCCGCGCTGTAAGTCACTTGCACGTGGGATTCGTTAACCGAGCACTTCCGAAAGAGTAGCTATCGGATCACACGAACTTGACCACCTCCTTTATGTTCTATTTGGGTCGTTGACGTGGGTCATAGACTTGCTGACGGAGAAACTTGGATTTAATTAGACCGTTGATGTGGGAGTGACGCTTTCTTGAAGGTCTGCGTTCCATACACCCCGCAACTTTGCTAACAAGTTGAGGGAAACTCTGTCACTCGAAAGGCGACCTGGCGTATCTCTTGGA
>JBBPMU010000408.1:0-24607 GCA_038090475.1 Wakefieldia striispora | reverse complement strand
GATAAGCTCGTCTACTATACATTTCATAGCCTCTTTTCCTTCGTATATAAACCATTTTGTACAACCCCACTCATCATTGAATTCAGAGCAGTTCAGTCCAAAGCGCACGCACGTTTTCGGACAGGTCACGATTCTCGACGCACGCCGGCGTTGTTGTCTTCATCACTCTTTTATTCTGCCAAACTAAACTACCTCTAGGCTCAGTCACCTTCCCCTTTCGCACTCGCATTCGCCTTCCCCGTTCCGCTAACACAACGGAACGGTCCCCCACAACACCAAGGCACGAAAGACACCCAGTGGCAGGGCACCCTCCCACCAGTGCCGACACACCCGTGGCGATCAACAGCGCCACAAGCACGCGTCATACCGAGTCGTCACGATTCTCCTGGGCCCAGACTCGGGATCGTACAACGTGCGCGTAGCCCAACGGGTCGCTCGGGCGGCTTCGATGATTGTGAACGCGAGGAGGAGAAGGATGGTTTGGACTGCGTGTCGTTGAGTAGACGGGATGAACGAGAACGAAGCGGAGAACTTACGGGTACGGATTACCCAGGTATGTGTCGGCATATTCGTTCGGGCGTGTAAGAGTTAATCCACGACGAGATTGGGGGGTGTCCTTGGAAGACTCGCGAGGGAGGATGTTCGTGATGTGTAGTGAAGCTCAATGCACTCGACAGGTGGGATGAGGACGGAGGTGAGTGAAAACGTCGAGGTTGTTGACGTTCAATGTTGGAGGTAACTTCGAGGGTGCTTTTGAAACTTCGGGCACTACCACTTTCGACCAGCTTCGAATGCAGTTAACGAGAAGCACCGCCAGACAGAACGAGACTTCTATAGACAGCCATAGCCGAGTGGGTAAACGTTCTTCCTCCCCTGAGTCAGTGACCGTAGAACTTGATTGAGTGCGAAACACGCGTGCCACGGCTCGGTTTCGCAAAAAAATTATGCAGAATGTTTTCGGCGACCCAAGTCTCAAATGTAGAGCAGTCTGAAAGCCGCTCACGCTTTCACGTGAATGTCAAACGTTTTACAGTCTAGCCAGATCACAATGAGAGAGCCTACTGGTAACTTCGAGCCAGTGATCATGTTGTGAATATAAGCTGAGCCGTAGCACGGATAGGAGCGCAAAAATGGACAAAAAGAGACAACAAGGATGATATTCATCTCTGTTTCTAATCTGCATGCCGACAAAGAGCCGGGCCTCTGTCATCCCAACTCGGTATGCCATTTCATATTTTTCCGCTCAGCGGCCAACGGGATCGACCTGATGCCGCGCACCATAATCACAATGAAGTTCTCGAGAGCCGTTAAAATGCAATTCCATCACGCACAATGACTTTGCCACCCCCGGCCTGGGACATAACACAACGCGACGACGACGTATTGTGTCGTGGCATCGTCTTGCTTCCCCCTTGCCGTGTTGCGATAACACTTTGTCGTTCCTCCTCGTTTTTTCGGGGCCCCTCCTGTGCACGATCAACGTCACGTCGCCACCTCGTCTCTCCCTTCGGATCCCTATGCCCTCTCCCGATCGCAATGCCGCAACGACGACGGTCATCATACACCCCGACTGTTAGTATGTATATCATTACCATACGATCCTACATAGTTAGTACACGTGTTCGTTCGTATTTAGCTCATTTTACTTTCCCACACGAACCTCAGTCTCGTACTCGCACGACGACTGAGATGAGCTGCTACCGTACTACATCCCAGGCTACGCAGACTAACCAATCACGTAGTCTTCTATTCCGTCTAGCTCGACATACAACACCGACCCCTCATGTCACGTTAACGACGCAGCAACGGATCCCATTCCTCTCCCTCGCTCTAAGCTACAATGCTTCCCCGGACGATTCGGCCCCCTAGCTAGCATAAGATGTACTACTCTGTAATCTACTGGTGAGTTTTTCACAATGAGATGTTCAACTACTTATCCATTTCCCATCCTCAACGTATCATGTCATTGGAAATGACCATGATACGTACTCAGAAAGTGTGCTCCCGTCACCCGGAAGTTGCGCACGCACCCTCGTCGACATGAACTTGAATCACACAAATTAAAGCCTCAAGTCGTGCTGATTTTGGGGTGGTTTGGAGAGCCATATTCTCAATAAAATCTCCGTCAACAGGCTCCTCAAAGAACCACGACGATGGCAAAGACAGTTCGGCCAGGCGTTCGGAATCCGATCTTCAAGCTTCAACACTGAGCAATTTGGCCAGGATATCACCGAGAATCCCTGGAACGCGCAAACCTACGCTCTTTCTCATTTCTTCATATTAGAATCGTAGACGAGGTACACCTCTTGCACATATCAATCCGATGGCTCATCTGGACAATATTAACCTTCATTCCACGAGAGTCTGACTGTCTGCATCCCAGGAAAGGCCAACATGGCACTGGCATAGAGATGGATCCTTGGGTGGCGGCAGAAGTCATGAAATATTTCCGCGTTTCAGTGCCAATCGTTCCTCCATCAAACATGACCCGTCCGGCTTTACCAGACCTGGGTAAAGAAAACGTGACATTATCATCGGTGAGTTTGTCAAAGCCGGCCAAACCTATTTTTGAATCGATGTCTACATCTCCATCCTGTCGTGTGTGTCGCCATCTTCATGTTCCAGCACGGCTACACGCGTACCTGAGGGGATGGCCTACACCTGTGGTGCGCCAAGGGAAATTCTATTGGTGATTTATTGCAGGATCGGCCCGGGTGATTTAGCCGACTGTCCGCCTTAGAGGAACTGACAACGGCCATCTACCTATCTCGTTAGACAGCTGTCGTAGGATCCACGGGAGTGGCACTGAACAACGTGTAAGGTGTTGCCGTCGCAGCTCATTTGGACGTGGTCAAATGTCATCGGAAACAACCAGTCACTTGGGTAGACACTACTTGACGGTCTTGACTGAGTCATAGGCGCTACTAGCCAGTGCCCTGATGATGGTCAGACCACGAATACTTTCGGGCTCAAGCTCGGCATGAACTGAACCAGGCCTTGGGATTCGCACGAGTTCGCCTTCCCTCAGTTACTGAAGTAGATACAGGCTGCTCGGCATCTGCATACCCTAGCCGAGTGGAAAGACGAGGATTGGTCCCCATTTAGAAAGCATGATGTGGGCACATTCCCGTAATTCTTCGCTTGATCGATTTTGAGGGATTGGAGGAGGACGTGCTCAGCCGTCTGTCAACTGGTAACGTTATAACCTGGTCCTCCTGATGTCCAGTGGTCCTGAGACACCCTGTCAAAGATGTGGGACTGAACTGCACCACGGAGTCCTAAATCTGAACCGATATTGATACAGTTAGTATATCATATACGCCGTTCCTGCAACCCACAGACATGATAATTCCGAAAGGTACGATGTTGAGTAAGCTACTACACCGTCAGGTCCGCAAGCTTGACATGGCGGCATCTGTTCACCGCTCTGCAGCGTCGATTCGACGGAGATTCAGGCATCTATGGAGGTGGCTCATACGGGTTCGGCTTCCGGAACCAATGGTCCCCCAATTTTCAATTGATGACCTCGACCTGCTACACAAGACGGTCCGTTTCACTCCAAGTCGTGTTTCCTCAAGCCCGGAAATTGTCGATCCTTTACATTCTAGTAAGCTATAAGTACGTACCTCTCCTTTTCATCTCGTCTTCGACCTTTCAAATCTTACTATGATCCCCAAGTGTCTCATTCTCTTGCTTGGACTCGCGGCCACAGGAGTCTCCCGCAGCCCCGGGCCTGACCCTGCGGACCTGCTTCCCGCAATTATTATCTATGAACCCTACTTGTATACCAACTTCGGCTGGCCGGACGAGAAAGAGGTCAGACGAGGAAAACGGACTACTGTCTATTGGCATGTCGACGTGTTCTTGTATAACCCACCCCCTGAGACCGCTCGCTCTACAGGGCGGAGCTTCCCCCACAGAAGAGAATGATAGAACAGGGGTCAGGCGGAAGCACTGGAGTGGATCGATTCCCCTTCGACCTGGGTCTCGTGCATGCGACTGACGAAGGCAAAGTCAAAGGTACTCGTCTCTCACCACGTCCCTCAGCCTGTGTTGCCACTGAACGAACTCGTAGTGGATTACTTGTCCTTCAACGTGTATGCGGGGTACAATCAAACCAACGTCTTCATTCCCGCTGACGCGCCCGACGATCGCTGGCTCTGGATGTTCGGTAAGTTCACGGGTCCCACACGAGTGCCGCTACCCAGCCCAGGTCTGACTTTCTTCACAAGCGAATTTTCGTGGCCGTGCGATCGATGCTTGGAGCGAGCCATTCCGGATTCCTCCTGACGGAAATTGAGACTATATGTTTGTGACTTCGGCACATCCCCAGTTTTCTTGTACATACCTAACAGGGTTTCGTTGTGCTGTGTGGCGTTTTCATCCCAGGTGTCTGTTATATAAAAAATACAGTCGATGACATCATGCTCTTTTACCTGTGACATTCTCCCGAGTCGTCATCCGCCAATGCTGGGACGTCGTTCTAAATCACTAACAAAGAGACGACACGAAAATGCTCATCCACGCACATTTTCCAACCCTATAGAGATATTTTTGGCATTCCAAAACGATTTACTTCAAGTGGTTGGCCGGGCAGCGGGGTTGATCGGATCGGCTTTGTAGGTGAATCAAGATGAGCATGGGCCATGGCACCGCAATGAACGAAACGAATAAGATTAACGTCCATCTACAACCCTCTGGCCAAATACAACAGTCGAGATCAACAACTTGAACAAGCGACCACATGCGAATATCACGCTGCGACGCAAGGGTCACAGGTCGAAGTACATCATATCTTTGCCGGTGTTCTGGATTCCTAGGCGCGCCCTGCTCGGACTTGGATTCGAGGCTCTCTCGCCTTCACCCGTATGACATTGCCGGCGGAGCACCTTTGCATACCGCTAAGTTCGTGTGTGCACGTACCCACGCACCGCCTGTTGACCTAACAAGAGCCGAATATAACATCCAGTGAGCCTGTCCCAGACGCCATCGTCCTGTCCTCATTCGCATCCCCTTCCGTCTTGGATGTTGTCGCCGTCGACTGCCTCCAGTAGAGGAACCCAAGCGTCCTGTGTAACAACGGGTCCCCATGGTCCATTTTGAACCTAGGTTCGGGACCATACAGCGTGCACGTGGCCCAGCAGGTCGCTCGGGCGGCTTGAAAGTTCGACGATCACGCATACGAGGAGGAGGAGGATGATTTGGACAGCGTGTTTTGAGTGGAGGGATGGGGATGAGAGAAGAAGGAAGGCTTGCGGGACCCAGGTATGTACGTATCAGCATGTCGATGTGTAACAGCTCGTTTACGACAAGACGGGGCCGCCCTGAAATCTGCAGCGTCGATTCGACGGAGATTCAGGCATCTATTGGGGTGGTTCATACGGGTTCGGCTTCCGGAACCAATGGTCCCCCGATTTGCAACTGATGATCTCAACCTGCTACACAAGACGGTCCGTTTTACTCCAAGTCGTGTTTCCTCACGCTCGGAGATCGTCAATCCTTTATATTCTAGTAAACTATAAGTACGTACCACTCCCTTTCATTCCGTCTTCAACCTTTCAAATCTTACTATGACCTCCAAATATTTCGTTTTCTTGCTTGGACTTGCGGCCACAGGAGTCTCCCGCCTTCCTGACCCTGCGGACCTGCTTCCCGCAATTAGTATCTTTGCCCCCCACTTGCATACCAACTACGACTGGCCGAGGTGGAAAGAAGTCACACGAGGAAATAAGACTACTGTCCTTTGGCATGTCGACGTGTTCTTGTATAACCCACCCCCTGAGACCACCCGCTCTACAGGGAGGAGCTTCCCCCACAGGACAGAATGGAAAAACAGGGGTCGGGCGGAAGCACTGGAGTGGAGTTAGGATATGGATTCCCCTTCGACCTGGGTCTCGCGCATGTAACTGATGAAGGCAAAGTCAAAGGTACTCGTCTCTCACCACGTCCCCCAGCCTGTATCGCCACTGAACGGACTCGTAGTGGATTACCTGTTCTTCGGTTTGTATGCGAGGTACAATCAAAGCAGCGTCGTCATTCCCGCTGACGCGCCCGACGATCGCTGGCTCTGGATGTTCGGTAAGTTCACGGGTCCCACACGAGTGCCGCTACCCAGCCCGGGCCTGACTTTCCTCACAAGCGAATTTTCGTGGCCGTGCGATCGATGCTTGGAGCGAGCCATTCCGGATTCCTGCTAACTAAAACTGAGACTATATGTTTGTGACTTCGGCACATCCCCCGTTTTCTTGTAGCTGTTCCGTTGCGCTGTGCGGCGTTTTCATCCCCTGCACACTCGTCTGACATATGTACCCTGTCTGTTGTATAAAGAATACACCCATTGACCTCATGCTGCCTTACCTGTGACATTCCCCCGAGTCGTCATCCGTCGATGGTGGTATGTCGTTCTAAATCCCTAACAAAGAGACGACACGAAGATGCTCACCCACGCACAGTTTCCAGCCCTACCTTGGCATTCCCAAACGATTTACTTCAAGTAGGTTGGCCAGGCAACGAGGCTGAACGAATCGGCTTTGTAGGTTGACCAAGATGAGCATGGCACCACAAAGAACAAAATGAATAAGATTAACGTTCATCTACAACCCTCTGGCCAAATACAACATTCGAGATCGACAACTTGAACAAGCGACCACATGGGAATGCCACGCTGCGACGCAAGGGTCACAGGTCGAAGTACATCATATCTCTGCCAGTGTTCTGGATTCCCAGGCGCGCGCCTCCTTGCTCGGACTCAGATTCGAGACACTCACATTCACCCGCCTGATACGCTTTGAACGGTCGGAATGATATATCTCTTCTCGTCCCCGTTGCCGGCGGCGCACCTTTTGCACACCGCTTTCGTGCGTGCGTGCACGTATACCAACACACAACCTGTTCGATCTAGAAAGAGCCGAATAGAACATTCGGTGGGCCCGTCCCAGACGCCATCGTCCTGTCCGTCTTGGACGTCGTCGCCGTCGACTGCCTCCAGTAGAGGAACCCATCCGGTCATGGGGTCGCCTGAAGACCAGATCAGCGTCCTGTTGTAACAACGGGTCCCTACGGTCCATTCCGGACCCACTGAGGCTCGGGACCATACGGTGTGCACGCGGCCCAGCAGGTCGCTCGGGTAGCTTGAAAGTTCGATGATAGCACATACGAGGAGGAGGAGGATGGTCTGGACTGCGTGTTTTGAGTGGAGGGATGGGGATGAGGGAAGAAGGTTGAAGGCTCGCGGGTACGGATTACCCAAGTATGTGTCGGTATATCGACCGGTCGTGTAACAGCTCATTTACGACAAGATAAACCCGTCCTCAACGCTCGGGAAATGTTCACAGCTTGCAGTGAGGCCCGACGCGAGGTGAGGACGGGCTCGGAGGTGAGCGAAAACGTCGAGGATGTTAACGTTCAACGTTCAGCGTTGGTCGTAAGTTCGAAGGTGCTTCCGGAAGGGCATTACCGCCTTCGAACTTAACAAGAAGCGCAGTCAGGTGAAACAACTTCTAAGATGCACAACTATCGCGGACAGGCCACCCTCACCCCCGATCAGGTTCTTGGACCCCGAACCTGAGAGGGGAAAGGTTTGTGGAGGCGTCTGAGTTCGAATATCGATTCGGATTTCGAAAATTGAGTCCATTCAAGTTGAGGCTGAAGCTTGATCATGTCGATGAATGGCGGTATCCTCAAGAGGTTTTCCTTTTAGTTCAACCGATGCACGATATTTATAAAGCGAGTTTTTCGGTTTCTTTCGTGTGCCGATCTTCGCAAGGAGAATTTGGCCCCGCAGTAAAAAGTCCCTATACAGAGTTCATCCGAATACCGATGCTACAAGCAATAGGGTTAGGCGGACGATTGATGAATCAGATTTTCAAGCTAGCTACTTAGTTATACTTATAGAGGGCCTTCTGGTTTTCCTGACGGCAGCGGGATCAAGTCCGCAACCTCGATCAAGCAGTCCACGAAGCGTAGCATGTATGCAGAGCAGTACAAAGTACAGCCCATGAGAACCTCGCCCGGAACGAGAAAGCTTCTACGATAAATATTACATCCTTCATAAGTCACACATCTACGACGAGTGCATTTACAGACGGCCTTGAAGAAGCGACCGCCTCGTCAACGATTTAGTCAAGACTGACAGCACAACCAACTCACCGACGTTTCCCAAATCCGCGCATGCTTCTTTGACACGTTCAGTGAGCGTCTTCTCACCTTCACGAACCCAGACGCGGGGATCATAGAACTGGATCGAAGATCAGTATACGATCATATCCCGAGCGATTGGCTTACTTTCTTGTTCGGCTTGTCAGCCCCCTCTGGGTTTCCAACCTGTGTCTGAAGGTAATCCTTCTTCTTGCTTATAAAGTCCTACGGGCGATCAGATGAGAGAAGCGTGGGGAAGGCGATCGGACATACTCGGATACCGGCCAGATAGGCGAACTGAGTGTCTGCAAGGGAAACCGAAGTCAGAACTGTGTGCCAATACGAGATCTAGTCTTACCGGTGTCAACGTTCATCTTGATGACACCGTTATCGACGGCGGTTTTGATCTCTTCCTTCGTCGAGCCGGAACCTCCGTGGAAGACGAGGTACCTGGGACAGATCAGTTCAACAAGCGATGGATGTCACAAACCGAAACTCACAGAGGTTTCTCCGTCTTCCCACCCAACTTAGTCTTCGTGTACTCCTGGTGCTTTTGCAGAAGCTCAGGTTGCAACTTGACATTGCCCGGCTTGTACACGCCGTGCACGTTACCAAACGCGGCCGCAATGCTAAAGTTGGGACTGATCTGGCTCAACGCAGCGTGTACGTCATACACGTCCTCTGGCTGAGTGTACAGGGCAGAATTGTCAACGCCAGAGTTGTCGACACCGTCCTCCTCTCCACCGGTGATACCGATCTCCATCTCGAGCCAGATGCCGAGGGGTGCCATTTTCTTGAAGTATTGGACACACGTCTTGATGTTCTCTTCCTTGGGTTCCTCGGAGAGATCGAGCATGTGAGAAGAGAACAAGGGTTCTTGGTGGGCATTGTAATACTCCTGGTCGGCAGCGAGCATGCCATCGAACCAGGGCAAGAGTTTGTGGGCACAATGATCGCTGTGAAGCACGACGGGCCTGAGGGCAGTAATTCGTCATCAGAACGAAGCGCTCGCTCAAATGGGAATGGGACTTACACGCCATACTCCTTAGCAACCGTGCGGATGTGCAAGGCAGCTGCTTTCGCACCCGCAACGGAAGCTTGCTGTTTGTCGTTGGCGAGCCCCTTTCCAGCGAAGTATGCACTTCCACCCTGAGACACCTGAAGAATGATGGGTGCTTTGATGTCCCTGAAGGACGGTGTCAGTTGTGTATGCGCATACATGGTATATGTACGGACCTTGCGGCTTCCAAAACGGCGTTGGCCGTGGAGGACGAGGTCACGTTCTGGTGGCATTCATCAATCAACGCCGGTGCGTAAACGCGATACGCAACAACTTACGATGGCCTACGCCATGTGAAACTCATCAGGATTCATCAAACGTAGGTTTCAGCAACAAATTCACTTACGGGAATGGCAAACTGGGATGGCGGATGAGTAGTGTCAACGACTTCTCTCCTGATTAGCAAGTCGGTTTACCTTGTTTTCCTTTGCATAGTCAAACAGCTTGCGGACGTTCTCGCCAGTCAAAACGCCAGCCTAGAAGGTCCATCGTCTCATCAGATTAACAAGCGTCCATTCCAACATCCGATCACAAATCACGCACAGGAACGATATCAAGAACACCCATGGCGACGCTTTTGTGGAAGGATCGTAAGAAAAGATGCTGGTCAAGAGCAGAGCAAGGAAGATGTACAAAAGAAGTGAGCCGAAGGTCTTAAAAAAACACGGCTCCTGAACCTACCGAGAGACTCAGAGTGGTAACGGGGGAGACAGAGAGCCCTTATGCTCCGGGTTCTGATTACACGGATCCGAATAGTCACGTGGTCTTATCTCCTCTTTTGCCTTGCCCCGGTCTATCTACGCCAGAGACCACCGCCAATCAGTTTGATCGATGTTCTCGTACAGCATCGAACGTGGCTCGCACACGTCCGCACAACATTGCACTCGAGAGACCGTTCGGAATGCATGGCCGACGCTACTTGGTCGGGTCATATAGGACCGTCGGAACACCACAGTCACGGTATTCCGCGTTCTACCTTGCCGTGACCGTCGGCATCCCGAATGTCCCCGCACTGAACCCAAACGTAGCGGTCCATTCCCAGCTCGGGAGGTCTAGCCCCGTCCACGCCCAGGCCCATCATCAATGTGAAGGCCAGGGGTATAGCGCGGAAACACCGTGACGGTGCTGCTGCGACGCAGCCTTTCCTCCAAGCCCGTGCGCGACCTATGTAGTCCTTGTTCCGAATCAGGGGCGGCCTGTTGGCGCCGAGAGATCTGGCGTACCGGGTGCATGATCCGTGAATATTTGAGTGATGTATGGCGGGCGACTTTGTAATATGGCGCCCCACTCCATTCTTCCAGGGCCTTCAAACTTACTTACATGTCAACAGGCAATCGAGCCCACGTAAGCGACTGATCGCAAATGGTGGGGTGAGCGGAACGGACACAGGCACACCGAGCGTCTATCCGGAACCATGTTGGGTAAGTTACGAAATAAAGACGTCCGGCGGTTTCAGTCGGCACCCCGAACAAGCTCTTCGTCATCTGAACAACTGACAGTGACTCATTCGGCGGCTCTCTTACCCAATGCGTTTGTTTCTCAAGTCTGTGATCAACGGGCGGGTGGCGGAGGAAACACCTTAACTTAATTCAATGAATTCGGAATGACGATCAAAAAGACCCTCGGTCTGAACCGGTTCAAATGCTGAACTGTACACACATTTAGGAAGTCGTGGGCGCTCGGACGAGTCAGAATTGCTGTACTGTGCGGTGCTTGCTGCGCAGGCCATGTCATGCTGTGCGGGACGAGGCAAAGTAAGGCGAGTCTCTTAAAAACAGTATTCACTCGTTGCCGACCGGGGTATCTGATAAGAGGTAATTCATGAACTGAGTGGGTTTTGAGTTCCTAGTAAGCATTTTGGCGGTGATTCAGTGTTTTTTGGGTCGAGCAAAATGAACTTGGATCACGAAGTGACAGAGACATGAAAACTAGGCCGAATGTGAGAGATACAAGTGATTATTCCGCTGTGATGTAGCAATCCGGGTGATGAGTGCCGGAAGGCGAGTTGACCTTGCCGAGTTAAATGCGTATTGTAAATATTCAGATACTGAAGGAGGGGGGTGAGGACAACAACCCCCAAAGAGCAAAAGAGCAAAGACCAACATATAATGATGTCACCAGGTCGGAGGAAAACACGAGATCGACCAAACGTTACTGCAGTGAAATGAAACAATACATCGAGCGATGAGCTGTGCCAAGGTCAGCATACGCTTGAGCACCTTCAGAAGAGACAAACCCTTCCGTGGAGGTGTGAGTTTTCGAAGGCTTCGAAACGTAACAAACATAACCAAGAACATGAAATACGAAGATAATGAGGTCAATTGGTACGTGATTTGTGCCATGGAGACCACATCGGAAATGATGGGGCAGAACTAACGCTCAAGTTAGAAGACGCATTGACCGTACGCAGAGAGTACTCACAAAGAAGCAGACGGCCCACGACAGGGGTCGCCCAAAGACCGACACCTTAGACTGACAAGAGATCCAAATGGTGTCTGCAACACACTATGAACCGCGATATTGGGTCAGCAAGTATGTGCGGTCTTTGCGAAGATGTTGAACTTGCCATAGTCTCCATAAGCGGCGCAAGGTATTTGTCACGATAGCTCCTGGGTGAGTTCGTTTCCATCTAGGTCCACTGACGGTCAGAGCACGACCGCTGGCAGGGTTAAGTGTACTCACCAAGGACATCCCAGACCAGCAGGGCGACATAGATTCCATTGGTGGCGGGAGAGTTCAGAGGTACGTGTGGAACGCGGACAAGCGAGGGAGGATGGTGAATATTGTAACGGAGTGACATCGCGGCACGCAGCCCGAGTTATATAGCCAGTGCCGGTCATTTGATCAAAGCACAGCAAGTAAAGAATCCCTAACATCTGTAGGGTACACGGCCAGAGGATCCCACCGGGTACCATGACCTCTATACGGGAGCGCCACGTTCGAGTTTCGTTGCACTAGATGAGTAGTTGAACTAGGTTGGACTCATTTGGCGCTCACCGAGTCATGCTCGGTATATCGTTCCCGCCTACCGGAGCGGCGTCTATTCAGAGCACGGAAGCCTAGGTCGTGTGAGACACGACCGGTGGCGCCAGGGAAAAATAGTACCTGCTTGATTGGTCAAGGCGGGAACGACCAGCAATACCTTGACTACGAGATCCGACACACACGCCACACGAATTGATGGAGAGGGGCCACTGGAAAACGCAGAACGGTTAGGAAGGTCTTGATCGAGAAGAAAAAATGTACTGGAAAGCACCCACACATGACGGACTGAAACGGCATCGCACCTCCATCGACGCCTCAAACACCCGAGGTCGCCGAAATCGAGTCATAAGGCTATGGTGGAGAGATTGACGTCGATGGCATTGGTTTACAGTAAGCACGGTTTAAAAAAATCAAGCCGGGTGGGTGCCGAATAAGGACATCCCAACTTTCAAGTTTATTTGCTGACCCAGAGGCAGTTTGAACGTAGTATGGATGGTCAATAGAACAACGGTTTGACAGATCGATCAGCGGCATTAGGAGAATTGGGCGGTGAAGAGGGTTAAAGACCAGTGGGAGTTGGTGCGCAGGAAAGGTAAAGTTTGCCGCGTGGTTCTGCCAGGGTCTTAATGCCGCCAGTATCTTCTGTGCTAACTCGTAGATAGGGAATGCGAAGATTTACTGGCGAGACCTCGTGCCCCGGGACATCCGGGCTTAGCAGGCCAAGCAAGGAGAGGTAATGCTCGTTTCTATGCCGCGCCCGATTTCTACTCAGTTGTATTCGTTCAGGACGGCAGAACAAATGCAGCAAATTATCCAGTGCACTGACTCGCTCCTCACAGGTCGGCGCCAATATCAATGCCAACCAGTCGGAAGATGATACCACCAGTGGGTATACACTGGGTCGCCGATTTATGTCCTCCGACTCTCGTACATGTGCACGACTGATTTTCGAAAGGACTCGGACCTACAGGCTTTTAATTATCTGGGCCATCACGACGGGGATGGATGTCCACCATCTTGACGTGCCACCGCTAGACCACGCTGATCGATGCTATGGGTTCTCGTCAGCTCTCCCTGGCCGCAGCTTGCCCAAGTCTCAAGCGGGTAGCACGTGCTTCGCACGTTGTTTCGCGTATTGGACGATCTCTTTGATGACCCTGAACCCTGCCAGTGACTTGAAACCGGCCGGTCTTCAAAAATAATCGAATACACGGACAATCCAAGAACCCGTATGGCCTGGGTATTGATCGAGGATGCCATGTGGCACACACTATAAGATACTATGAACCTTGCCCTCAACAACTTAGGTCACAGGGTGGCAGGAATGCGTTCTTCTAGCCCAAATACTCGCCAAGCGTGACGCACGAGGGTCCGTCTTTCGCATCGCTCCAACGTAAGCTCTCCACACCACCTTCCCCCTCTCTGTCGACAGTATCTCAGCGCTCACGCGAAGAAAATCCACCGTCAGTGCTACTCGATAATGCCCAATTTCAGGTCATTTATCGAGCGAACCGTGCACCTTCACCTGCAGGCGTGTCCTCCGAACCCTCTTCGACCACCACGATGTTTATTTTCATCCCATCCTGCAGCATCTGACGCGCTTTCGGGCTCCCATCCCACACTTTGCAGCTCTTGTCGCTTCCTCCAGAATCCCGATCGTCGGTCTCACCTCATCAGCATCGCTATCTGCGCTGGCCACCACGCTCGGCAAAACCCTCGCGTACCTGAATGCCCCAGACTCAGAGGGCTCCCCAGGTCCCAACCTCACCTCCCTCTTCCACATCGTCACCCATGCCCTCCACACTACCTACCTCCGCATGCGGATCCGAGTACGGCTGCCGATCCAATTGCGAGACATATTTCACCGAGGCTGGGCGTCACGAACTTTGGCTAACGACACCTACGCCACCGCGCGTGCGGAGACAAGGTATTGGCGCGTCGCGGGACGCTATCATCAGCGCCTATATAGCGGGGGCGGATCGTGCATGTCGGCGCCATCGACATCCCCAATAGCATCGCGGGAAAGGAATACTAACACCGCCATTCCACTGGTGACATATTATACGCCCCGCCTGCTCCCCGTCTACCGCTGCCGCGACGGTAGTAGGAAGGGACACACGTCAAGGGTGATAGACGTGGACGCTCAAGCGGGTCGTATATCCCCAAGAACGTTTTGCAAATGGCATCGAATGGTGTTTCAGGGTGCGGTGAGTTTAGGTTCTGTCCGAACGTATGACCCTTGTTTTCGGAACTGACTTAGGGGTATCTCGTCGGCCCTTCATTGGTTTGCGTTGGGGTTTGATTCAGCGTCATCATCCGACATTCTTACAGGCTGCGGCGCAAATCAAGTATTACTCGAATCGTGACTTGCGCGAGATCCAGCGCATCGCGAGGTTATTAACTGACGAAGAGGTCTTTGGCTCCAAAAGGAAGCGTGCTGAGAAATCAAGGGGCGCGACGAGATACAGGGAAATGTGGCAACATTGGTTAGAGAATAAGGGAATGGATCTTGTGATCGTGTTTGAGTAGGAAAGTGTCGTAGGAACGGTTACGTGTTGTGGTTATTGTCCTGCATGATCTCCTTTAGATTTGTAGGCTAGTCACGGTGCCAACGAAATCACGACATCTCGAGGCTTGAGGCTAAAGCAACCAGAGGGCAAAAAATATGATCTGATCCTGGCTCGAACAGGAGACCTTCTGTGTGTTAGACAGATGCGATAACCAACTACGCCATCAGACCGCTGATCAGAATGACCAAGGAGTCGAGATCGACTTGCACGCAAAACTCCTACGACATGATCGTCCATCAATACAGGTACAGATTATGTTTCTCATCCTCGACGTCCCGGCGAATCCTCTCCACGTAAATGTATGTCAGGACGATGTGATCCAGCATATGTGAGACCTCCTCTGCGACCTCAAGATACGGCGGATGCAATGGTTTCCTGATACCGAGATTCTGTCGGTGAAACTTGACGAGATGCGATCTGCCATGTCTCTTGTCGTTCTTGAGCTGCCGGGATATGCAAAGAGCGAGGGAAAGTACGATGTATGAGCAAGACTCGGAGGGCTCGGGCATGTCAAGGAAACGAGGGGAATGACGAATGGTATGGATATTACCCAGCAGTATCGGTAGCCCAATTTCCACTTATACGTCCGGCCATCCGGACCTCTAAAACATCGACCCCTACATGCCGTATGCATTCGGTGAACATGAGCTTATGAGATACATCCGGGGCATACCAGGAATAGGGTCGTCGATACAGGATTGTATCTGCGTCCACCACCCGCTTCCCAAACCAGAACCTGGTCTTCTTGACCCTGTGCCATTCGATGACACAGAGGATCTCGGGCACGCTACCACTTCTTTTCCTTCTCCCCTTGCGGTACTTGGTGATGGTTGTCACCTGCTTCCATCCTCGTGAGGTGGAGATAGTGTAGAGTTTGTTGCCTTGTTCATCCGAAATGTCCGTGTTTTTGTAGTACGAGCTGCTGAAGATTAGCCGCATGTGATAGTAAAGGAGGGGGAGGGGGGCTATTTTTGCCACATCACATCTTACACGAAGGTGACCTTTAAAGCACGACAGACAGTCTAGATCTTGTCCGCGCGAATTGCTCGACTTTGCTAAAATTAGAGCGGCTCGTTATGTGTGAGAGCGGACTAGCGCCAAGGTCAAGTTGCATTTGACGGTAATAAACCAGTCTCCATGAGTATGGCCCTACCGAAGGTGGGGGAGTGATTGGCCATCTGCGTAACTGGTGAGGTAACGAGTGAAGCTAATAGTCGGATTCTCGGAACCGAGCTGCGAGGAATTTGAGAATACGAGCGGGTGCTTCTATGCGGAACACCGGACCCACAACCGGGGGACGTTCTACCGATTCTCTCACCCGAGAACCAATCTTGGACCGCACATCTTCCACGCATCACACTTGTACAAAAACTGCAAGATTCGACAACGATCAATAATTCGGATTGTTGAGAGACTGACCGAATGAGATAGTGGGAAATGGGGAGGCGTTTCCTTGGTAATTTTCTAAACTGAATATAGGTTTGTTAGTAATAGTTGGTGGGTAAGCGCGATGGACATTGAAACCATGCTGCGTGAGTGTCAGGT
Source organism: Wakefieldia striispora (assembly GCA_038090475.1). Classification (NCBI taxonomy): domain Eukaryota; kingdom Fungi; phylum Basidiomycota; class Agaricomycetes; order Agaricales; family Hymenogastraceae; genus Wakefieldia; species Wakefieldia striispora. The sequence continues at coordinate 8,311 of JBBPMU010000408.1, read as the reverse complement.
AAGTTGCTTCAAGGCAATATGCCCAGAAACGGCTACTCCGCTGGAATCGCCACCTGACCGCAAGATGACCGCAAGACCAGTATTCTCTGCATCGTCCACATCATTACTTACGTTTCAACTCTTCAGCTGCGCGGACAGCCCCCAGGATCTCTTTACCTGTGAGTCTGTGCCCTATCTGCTTCCACACCGCCGCCAAGAACCGGATCCTGCTCGGCGTGTGCCGAAACAATCCGACGCAGGTATTTCAAACAATAATGCAAACGCTCCCATGACGGAAGACGTTTGATAGGCGGCAATGCCAAAAATGTTGACCGAACAAAAAGGCGATATCGAAGAAGAAAACGGCATTTATGAATCTTACCGGAATCCATAGTCGTTGGTCCATTATGTGTACTTTCCTGTAGACGGATCCAATCCTTGTCTTCGTCACGCATGGACACAGAGGCGATGTGTACAGAAGGGAACTCTCGTTGGGAGCCATCGGAACAGGATAACTGGAAAGGGAGGCACGAGCAGTCATTAATATTTGCTTCGACCTTGGAATATGTGATTAGACATGGCACAGAAAATGCAACCGCCAACTTTACCACACCGACTAAACCATATTTTGACTTTTCAGCAGATCCGGGGGCTTTGTGTAGGGCAGTGAGCACATGATGTGAAAAGGCGGAGTCATAGCTAGCACAGCTGTCGTGTGATTGAAGAGGATTGAAGCAGCTGTTGTGGGCAGTGAGGATCAAAGTGTGTGCCTAGTGAAACGACATCACAGGATACGACAGCATCACTCCTTGCAGTCGATGCTTCCTTGTTCTTCGGTGCGTCTGTGATTCAACGCTGTGAAAAAGTGATGGGTGACTTACCGCTATCACCGGAACCTGAGTGCCACATACTGCATCTTCATGTGAGGAGGGGTTCTTTTCATCGGCCGTAACATGTACAAGGCGGGGAGAGGCATCGCTCGAGGTACGCTCCTCCCGATTCGTGTTTATTCCCTGGACTAAAATTGTCAGTCAGAACAAAACGACGACGACGGCAACGACGAAGACCCCTTGGTGCCCTGGTCGCAGTATATCCCCATCGGGTTTCGACTCAGGCTGCTAGTGGCGACTCGCGTGACCTATTCCGACGCGCTGTTGACTCCACGCCTCCTAGCATCCCTGCCAGATCCCACCATACGTGCGACCTAGACTTCGTCTTACGCGTTTTTGGCGACCGGAAAGACGAACGTGGGCTGGTTACAGGACGTGTCTGTCCACAGTACACATACTATCATGGTGGTGGTAATGAGGGGAAACCATTACGTATGCCCTATTACTTAAGTGACAGAGACCAAAATCAAAGACAAGATCAATAGGCTTCTCCAAAACCTCTCTAACACTACAATGTCGGTGCAAATATTCGGAGACGAAGTAACCAGGGATATTATGTCTCAGAGCGCGATGCTGACCGCGTTATTCACCAGGCAACCGAAGAGAAGGCCGAAAATGCGCGTCTCTCCTCGTTTGTCGGCGCACTCGCTGTGGGTGACCTCGTCAAGTCCACCCTTGGGCCCAAGGGCATGAACAAGATCCTGCAATCGGGTTCGACTGGAGATATCAACGTGACCAACGACGGCGCCACGATTCTGAAAGCCATCCAGCTCGACAACGCGGCCGCCAAGATCCTCGTTAACATCTCCAAAGTCCAAGATGACGAGGTCGGCGATGGGACAACCTCTGTCTGCGTTTTAGCCTCTGAGTTGTTGAGAGAGGCGGAAAAGTTGATCGCGATGAAAATCCACCCTCAGACGATCGTTGAGGGGTATCGACTTGCGAGCAGGGCGGCTTTGGACGCATTGGAGGGTGCGGCTGTGGATAACGCGTGTGTGACTCTCGTCGTCCAGACACTTTCATGTTTCTTATGTTCTTTTATACCCCATAGGTCCGATGTTGCTCAGTTCCGTCAGGACTTGTTCAACATCGCAAGGACGACTCTCTCATCAAAAGTGCTCTCTCAGGATAAGGATTACTTTGCGAACCTTGCTGTCGATGCCGTCCTTCGGCTAAAGGTGAAATGGTTGATGGAGGCCATCTTTCAGTCTGAATATTGTCTTCCTAGGGCTCGACGGATCTTGAGCACATCCAGATCATCAAAAAGGTCGGTGGCAAGCTGACTGATTCGTATCTTGACGAAGGTGTAAATTTAGTTTTATGGGGTGAACGTATCTCTGACCATAGGACAGGATTTATCCTTGACAAAACAATCGCGGTCAACTCACCAAAGCGGATGGAAAACGTCAAGATCTTGATCGCCAACACTTGTGAGCCATCCATGTTGGAGGGTTTGCCGTCTTGCTCACTATGATGTTAGCAATGGATACCGACAAGATCAAGGTATTTGGTGCACGTGTCAAAGTCGACTCTACGGGAAAACTCGCCGAACTCGAACGCGCAGAACGAGAAAAGATGAAGGCAAAAGTGGAGGCGATCGCAGCTCATGGGATTAATTGCTTCGTCAACCGGCAGCTCATTTACAACTACCCCGAGTCTCTTCTCGCAGAAAAGGGTATTATGGTCATCGAGCATGCAGATTTTGAGGGCGTGGAACGTTTGTCGCTCGTGACTGGGGGTGAGATTGCCAGCACATTCGATCGACCCGATCTTGTGAAACTTGGGCGGTGCGAGTTGATTGAGGAGATCATGATTGGCGAAGACAAGGTAATGAGATTGCCATTGCTGTGACTGCACACTGAACAAGACATACAGTTGATCAAATTCTCTGGCGTTGCCGCTGGCGAAGCTTGTACTGTCGTCCTGCGTGGTTCTACAAACCAAATGGTGGATGAAGCCGAACGATCATTGCACGACGCACTGTCGGTGTTATCACAGACGGTGAAGGAAACCCGGATCGTACTTGGTGGTGGATGCTCTGAGATGCTGATGAGCTGTTCAGTCGAAGAGGCGGCACGAAAGGTAAAGGGAAAGAAGGCCATCGCCGCCGAGGCATTCGGGCGGGCGCTGAGGCAGATACCGACCATCTTGGCCGATAACGCTGGCTACGATTCGAGCGACCTTGTAGCGCGGTTACGTGCGGCGCACTATGAGGGGCAACCAGATGCAGGACTCGGTACGTAGTGTCGCATGGTGTCTTATCCTCATCCATGATAATGACCCACACACGCCTATCAGATATGAACGAGGGCACGATCGGCTCGATGAGGGCACTTGGTATTACGGAGAGTTACAAACTAAAGCGGCAGGTCGTTCTCAGTGCTACCGAAGCTGCGGAGATGATTATTCGGTTTGTCGTTATTTTCTTTTTTGCCGTAATCTTCTATTTATTTGATCCCAGGGTGGACGACATTCTTCGTGCGACGCCTCGAAAACGAGAGGCAGTGTAATCTACGATCCCAATGAACTCCGTTAATAGATATGTTTGCCGTAAAGCGTTTGCATATCCTCCGAGGCCTTTAAAGTTCGACATTCTCGGACACAAATCCAGCTGCGTGCTCTTAATATTTCTGGTTGATACAACGGCTTTCTATACCTTTCCAACTTTCAAGACTGAGACCAAGGGTTCGGGGCACTAATACTGCCTCCGAGCGAGCGAGCAACTTCGACGCCATTCGGGGGAGTCCTCCATCACTGTCACCTATACTCGCGCTGCAAGATATCATGACAAACCTTATTGTGTAAGGTCGAAGTCAGGCAGACCTCCTGTTTGATCAAAATGACGTCTCCTTGTTCTCACACAACATTGTTAACATTGATCTGGCTTCCGAAAATTCATTACCAGACAGTTGTAGTTAAATATCGCGTAGGCACAAGGAGATGTCATTTTGGTACTAGGACAGGGGTTTGCCGGTTCTGTTTGACCTATTAGAAGTGGAATAAAACTCTGTGTGCGCGATAACGAACAGCATTCGACTGCTATAAATTGCTACATAGGCCAGGACCAGAGATTTCGGGTACGATGATGACCAGCGCGAGGTCACTTGCTACATCAGACACCAAAAGTAGTTACATGACGTTCCTGCAACATGATACCGAATTATTTAGATACGCCCACACATCGGCCGCGCAGATCTACCCTTATTTGGAAGAGAAAGGTGTACGCCGTCTCCGCAACGCAATAGGCTCCGAGTCAGACCCGTGACGCGACCACGTCAAACGGAGCAATATTATGTGCTTACTGACCGCAGTGACTAGCGAGATCTCGGAGAGATGCCTGCACTCTGATCTCCGGCGGACGCCAAGTCGAAAGTGACATCACTCATGGTTCCAGAATGGCTGATGGTTGGTTAACAGTGCGCGACACGATCTTTTCAACGACTTACCCTCGGGATTACCCAAGCACACACAGTGGTGATGAGTGTTCCACTACCATTAGCCGTGCCGACGCCGTGCCGAATTATGTATATATCGCGTCGAACCGAAACAGCAGTTACAACGGCCAAATATGACAGGAAGTGAGTGGTGAAACATCCGACGGAAAAACGAACTCGTAATGTCGTATTTGAATTCAAGGAGGCTAGTAGGCTACGGGGGCGGATAAGTGATTGGAATTCGTGAAGGCGATATCGCGTCAGTCCGATGATGGAGGCAGTAATGGAATGACTTAGATGTGGCGGAGGATGAGTGGCGAAACGTCCGACATAAAAACAATCATAATGTCGTATTTTTAGGTCCAAGGGGGGCCGGGATGCAGCGGCTCACGATGAGGGCGTACTGACTACCTTCGAGCCTGAGTAGGCGTCGCTTGGTCGCACTTTTGCATCATTGCAATCCCCAAGTTATGCATGTACTGCAAAGACAGATTCTGGAGGCGTCAGACATACAGACCAAGTATAGATACTGTCATTTATGCTCATGTGTCTTCTACCAGGACAGCAATATTTGTGCAGCTGAACTACTAAGCACCACCATAATACCAGTGGTCATCCTGGGGTTCATGTGGCAAATTTGTCCTCCGAGTCATGAGATTTGCTACGTCTCATTTCCTCGGGAATTAGGCTTGGTCTTGGCGATTGACCAATCACGATGATGCAGTGACTGACCCCCATTTCTGAAGTGAGATTACATCTATCCCTTCCGCTGGCAATCGGGTACACCCTCCGCTCTGGGTATAAGGGATGTTTCACGGAGGGTTGGGTTTGCCAGTCTGCTGGTATTTCTCCATAATGCGCCCATCCGCCTTTTTTACCATCCTCAGCTCCATTCTTTTCTTCGCCGTGCCGGCAGCAGCAACCCCTGTTGATCAACAACTCGAAAAGCGGACCAAACACGGCAGAGTGCGTCGAAATCGCAAAATCGTTACATCTTGACCCTGACTGCTGAACATTCAGGGAACGTATTTCTATGTTGGCTTAGGTGCTTGCGGTCATACCAATGACGATTACGACCACATTGTCGCCTTGGCCACCGCTATGTATAACTACGGGAGCCATTGTGGCCAGGTCAGTACAATTGCGTGCTCGATGTTACTCACTCAATTAGTGCTATAGACCGTCAACGTAACAAATACGGTGAATGGGAAAACGGCACGCGGTATAGTGGCCGATGAGTGTCCTGGCTGCGGCTTCAAGGATTTAGGCATGTTCTATGTTTCCTTTCTTTTATAGATAACATTACTCACTGATTTCTAGACATGTCCCCAAGTATGTTCAAGAGACTTGGTAAGCTCAGAGAGGGTGTGCTGTCCATCGCTTGGGATTTCGAACAGGGGACGAATTCAACTCATAATCGCGACGAAGAACGCACATGAACCCAGATATAAACGGAAATGAGGGAATCAGAAGCATATCGGGAATAAAAACTAGAAATCTAGGCCGAAGCTCCTTCCAGATTATGTGGGATTAGCCTAGAACCTGTCGCGAATTTCCCTAAATCATGATAGTACTGGCAGACGGCTGTACTTCCGTGACGCACATGTAATGATGTTGTACGACTTGTGTGACTTCAGGAAGGCGATGTGTTTCCAGTCACGGTTGTGCACCTCCGAGATGGACATGTAAAATGTGAATGCGGCCATGTCAACCGACCGTCGCAAGTCGCAACTTCGCACGTACCAAACGAACTACCCAAGAGTGCCTGGATGAGCAAGGAATATTCTCTAGCGCTAATACAGTGTAAGGACCGCTCCGGCTCCGGCTACCGATTCGGTCCGAGCGACGCAGCGCCTTCGCGCGTAGTTTTCTCTTCACCGTTCATCCTTATTCAGCTTCATTCAATCGTTTCTAAGCCTCTCCATATTATAGATCTCATAGCTTTTCTTTCCTTCGTATATAAGCCCTTTTGTACCACCCACTTAATCATTGAATTCAGAGCAGTTCAGTCCAAAGCGCACGCACGATCCGAAAGTCTTCCGTTCACGCACGTTTCCCGACAAAGTCACGATTCTCGACACACGCCGGCGTTGTTGTCCTCTCATTCTATTTCACCAACCAAACTAAACTACTTCTAGGCTCAGTCACCTTCCCCTTTTGCACTCGCATTCGCCTTCCCCGTTTCGTTAACACAACGGAACGGTCCCCCACATGGTTATTAATCGACAGCCCTTCCAGGCCCAACTTGGTGGTATCATGCAGATGGTATTCTCTTACTGTGGCGCGTAGGTCATCTCACCAAGTTTAGAGAATGGTCTCACTGACATCGAACTACAGAATGATCTTTATCGAATTCATGGCCGAGATGCGTCGACCGATGGACTTCTGGAAAGCCATGGCATACGCACAAGTGTTCATCTGCATTGTGTACATGTTCTTTGGGCTGTTTGTCTACTCATATCAAGGCCAATTTACTCTCGTCGTAAGCGTGCTGCCTGTTTGATCCACAGACGCGATTTCGACATCAGGCTGCAAGCCAGGGTATCTCTCTTTACAGTTTACAGACGGTGACAAATGCAATCGGCCTTGTCACAGGTCTCATTGCTGCTGCGTTATACGGCAACATTGGTATCAAAGTCATCTATCAAAACATCTTAATTGAATTATTCCACGCACCTCCACTGACAGCCAAGACCGGGAAATACGTGTTCGCCGGGTTTGTTGTCGTCTACTGGGCCGTTGCTTTCGTTATCGGTTCCGCAATTCCCCAGCTCACCAACCTTTCCGCCCTTGTCGCTGCAGTCTACATCTTCCGTACGATTTCTCGGTATCTAGTGTCGAGTCGTTTTTGACGCTTTCCCCGAAGAGTTCACCTTCATGATCCTTGGCTACGTAATGCAGGTTGATGCTATGACAGAAGACCGTCCCTACGATATCAACAACCCCCGTGGGTCCGGAATCGACAGTTGGTGGAGCTTGTTCCGATGGGTACGCGGCTGTACGTGCAACCATCTTCCGATCACTTTTTTCCTTATTCACATTGTTCCCCCCTTTCGTCGCAGACAAGAAACGCATTTTCTTTAACACTTGGAACCTCGTCATCACGATCGCGTGTCTGGCGACGGCCGGACTGGCGTCGTATTCCGCTGTTGAGGCGATCATCTCGGATTTCGCGACGGGTACCTCTGGGACGTCGTTTGGTTGCGCTTCCCCTGTTGGCTAAATATATACGGGTCTTGCTTGCATTCGCGGCCACGAGCCACTGGGATAATAATACGCGGGTTCCCGTAACGAGATCTATGTATCACGGAGTGTCATATCCGCCAAAGTCTGTATCCAGGGGAATTTCACGACATAGTATTGACACGAAAGGTCAACGCGCTGATGCGTCTGTCCAATGTGGTCGCGATTCGGTGCCATTCTACTTTTGACAACACGAATAAGAAACTTTGCGCAATTGATGGAATGGACTGCGACGCTTTCTCGGCGGGGTAGTCCGGTATCCATCTCATAGACGCTTACCAACCCGATCCTGGGTGTATGAAATGCGATCTGTCCAGCGGTAAGTTGCTTGGGGTGATGGCCAGCACATGTCACCCCAATCTCGTGTGCGAAAATGAGCGTTGTACGCGGGTTCGGAACTATCATAGATCTTGGAATGGATCTCGTACCAGCGTACCATGTTGGTAACGTGAACTCGACGTACGACGGTGGGCAATCAACCTGAACGACAGCTGGACAATCCAAATCCCTCGCCGGCAATGATTCGGACATCCTTGGCAGTGAGGCCCTATCAGGTCTCCTAATACAGGGCCTGGCCTGCTTCCGAGGCTCGAAGCCTGGCCTGACATGCCACCAGCAGGCTGGTGCTCTTGCGGCATGGCAGGTCCGGCTTTCTGTCAAGGATCGCTAGAAATCGCAGCAGAGGGATCGGCGACGACGCTTTGATAACTAGAAAATGAGATTGATGAATACTACGTACATCGGATACAACGAATCGTACCTAGA